>JAVSBS010007009.1:125037-153330 GCA_033124195.1 Coracias cyanogaster | reverse complement strand
ACCGAAAAGCTGGCAAGTCGCCGCCATCATCGGAACCGCCCGAGTCTGCTGACCGAATGTCGTCGACCCGAACATCGCCACACGCCGGAAGAGGGAAGAAATTAAAACATGGTTACGTAGTTTGATAATGCTGTTGAAAGTGCTGCTACCATCCCTCCTCCTGCCCCAGGCTGTGAGGTCCTGGGACTGCTCTGGTGGAGCCTCATTTATTTGCTTGCATCAACATGATGCTGGATCAAGCATTCTTTTGTCTGAAGAAGTTATTTTCCTGGGATGTGTATTTCAGATGAGCTCCAAGGTTGGTATGTCTAGGGCTTGGGCATGTTATTGTCAAAAAACCCAGAGAAGCAGTTATTTTTGTGGGTCTTTTCCTTTATTGTCAGTGAAGAAACAATAATCTTCTAGATGAAAATCAAAACCAAATCACTCAGAAAATCCCACAGAGACTTCATTCTGCTCAGCTTCAAAAGTGCAATAAAAAAAAGAATCACTGTTGTCAGATAAAAACAAACAACACATGTTAAGCTTTTTTATCACCATGTCTAATGTTTTACTAACTGTGAAATCACATTTTCCAGGATGAACTGTCTCAATACACTTGTGAAACATCCCGGTAGTGCTCGGTGGCCATTTGGAAGAGGAACTCTGTCCCAGATGCCTAAAGCAAAACGAAGTCAACTGCCTGGAGGATGGCACATTATATGCAGATCTATCCAGGATTGTACAGACCACATTCAAATAGCTGCACATCCTCCAGTTCACAACAATTCAACTCCTAAAGACAGGATTTGGGCTTTTTGTGGGGTGTACATTTTCCTCCTCCCCAAAATAAATGTATACTCTTCAGTATTCA
This sequence comes from Coracias cyanogaster, assembly GCA_033124195.1. NCBI lineage: Eukaryota > Metazoa > Chordata > Aves > Coraciiformes > Coraciidae > Coracias > Coracias cyanogaster. Next base: position 152,477 of record JAVSBS010007009.1, on the reverse strand, counting down.
CATTGATAATAACAACAACAACTAGCTGTTTTGAACATCTTTCATCAGCAGGCAACAAAATTATTTGCAAAAAGAAAGGTAAGCATTAATATCTTTGCTTATTCTCAGGGGAAATGCGGTATGGGGAGATGGTGACACCAAATAGACTATAATCAAGAAAGGACACTAGATCTCCCCACTTCATGTTTCACCTCGTAGGGTACATTTCTTTCACTCATGAGGAGTTGTTGTCTACTTTAAAGACAGTTGTGATAGGAAGAAAGAAAAGTTATGACTTGCCCTAGTAACCATGGGAAGACAGAGGAAGAACAGAAACTAGACATGAACTCTCAACTGTTGATAACAGTGTATATTGAGGGTGAAAGGAAGAGAAGAAAGCCCCAATTGCATTAGTACAAGCATAACTATTTTAGCCTGTTACCTTGGGTCCCTGTACCATTTGTTGACACAAAATTCACCCAAAGTGCAATCATGGAGTTCTTGCTATTTCAGCATTTCCACTGATCTCAGTTTTTCAAGACAAGTATGGGAGAACTAACTGTTGCCCACAACCATGGAGAACAGTTGTGTTTGAAACATATGCTACATTCCTCATGTTTCAGAAGAACCTTTCAATGGTTAGAAACAGTAATAGTCTATTAAATATGTATATAATGCTGGTACTTTGGCTTTGGTGTGCCTGCCTGGGATCATGGGGGAGGGATACAAAGACAGTTTTATTACTCCTACTAAATATTATTAATATGATAGTCAGGAGAAAACATCCAAAGAAGTGCTATAGTGCGTGAGGTGTTTTAGAACCAAGCAGTTAATCAGAGTTCTTGACACAAGGATCTCACATCTTACATGGAAACTCAAGCATAATATTTATCCCCCATTTTCCTTTCCCTTTTTCCTGAAGCAGAAAAGTAATTTCTCCCTATATCTGCACACATTCAACGGGGTTAATTCTCCAACTTCTTTCTATGCAGGGAATGCCATCTTGGGGCATCTGTATCTATTGAATTCAATGCACTGTTTCTGCATCAATAACAAAATGTTGAAAGATTTCAGAAATATTACTGTAGTGTTCATATAATAAAAAAAAGATAGGAGTATGACGACTGAATCAACTCTAATCTTACACGGATACACAACAAAGGTTGGAAACAACCTTTCTCACTGTTCTTATGACTCCATCTGCAGAGTTATCTTCCAGACTACTGGCTCTGTGATTACTTAAGGACTGTGGCAGGTCCTGGGAACCCAACAGCAGCCCAAGCAAAAATGCATTTAATTCCCTATTTTCTGTATTAAAAAAAGCAGGGGCAGTGCCTCCAGCTTTGTCTTTCTCAGGGAAAACAAAATATGAATATCAAAACCTCAGATGTTTAAATCAGAGGTAGGAGTAGATGTTATTACTGAGCTCCCAAACTGCAGCATAACAATATGTGCTACAGCATGATGCCAGACACATGTATTGGCCTCCACCATAATTCTGTGCCATGCTGCATCTGCTAAACTCTGGCCACTAATCCAGTAAACCCTCCATAGCAATGTATTGCAACAGGAGTTAGAGGTTTGCTTTGTGGTCCTGACAAGAAGTCTATCTCACCAAGACTACAAAGTGACCTTCAAAACAGCAGATCAATATATTTTACTAATAACCAACCAACCATAAACCAGGAGAAAAATTTCTAGACATTTTATAAGCAAGTCAGGATGCGAGAGAATGGGCTGTCTGGGGAGCGTATGAATCTTTACCACTAGACATCTTCAAGAACAAGCTTGACAAGAATAACATAGATAAATTTGGTCGTGCCTTGGGCAGTGGATGTACTGGGTGACCTTTGGAGGTCCTTTCCAGTACTATGATGCTAAGAATTTGAGAAATCAAACAATTTCTTTCAGTGATTCCTCCCAGGAGTTTAGGACAGATCTTAGCACTCAATTTCCTTGCAGGAAATTGTAAGTCATATGTCTTCCTTTCACTCTGCAGACACACTAAAACTGCAGCCCACAATTCGCACAGTGTCTTTTACATTACTACTGATGAGAAACATTATTCACAGCCCTAATGCCATTCCTCATAATTCACCCCTTCTCTGTTCTCCTCAGTAACACCACGTTTCATAATTGTGTCACAACTTTTCTAAATTATCATCAGAGAAGGAGGAGTTTAGATGGAGGAAATATTTAGTTGTAACATTACCTAAAAAATAATCAGGCAGAACTGAGGAGTTGATTAGAGAGGAGAGGCAGGTATTTTCCTCTCCTTATGTGGTCCTTCTAACACCGTCTGCTTTGGTCTTGGTAAATACAGTTCTGCTCAGTAATAGTCCCCACACAATTGTGACCATATATTTTTTCCTACCACATCATTTCTCTTTATTCTATTTATTTTTCAATCAGTTTCTCTTCTGTACCCCATCAGATATTATAGAGTCACAGAACGGTAAAGATTGGAAGGGACCTTTGGAGATCATCTAGTCCAACCCCTCTGCTACAACAGGGTTCTCCTAGAACAGGTTGCACAAGAGCACGTCCAAGTGTGTCTTGAATCTCTCCAGCGGAGACTCCACAACCTCTCTGGGCAGCCTGTTCGAGTGCTCTACCCCCTCAAATCTCTTCACTTATTTTGCACCCTTAAAGCCTCCTCATTTGTTTTCCCGTCTTCTTCAGAGTCTATCCTTGGCTTAGCCATTGCCTACTTTTCACTGGAGAGATGTCATTTCTCTCTCCAGCTGGCCCATTATCTTCCACTGCCCCTACATTTTATTTCCAGACAAATACCTTCATTTCCATTCTAATGGCAGAAGTCAAAAGCCACTGAGGTCCTGTCTCCATCTACACATCTAAACAAAGATAGCTTTTCTTCCAGAAACTGCAGGGAACATGAGGCCATTTGGATGCACAGAACTTCTGAGACATTTGTCAACTCAGAGTGTTTGAACATGGTCCAGGCAGTGAGAGCAGCAGCACAAACCCAACCTGTGCAGTGCCTTCTTGGAACTGCAACTTCTGTGAAGGCAATGATGATCAAAATAACCTTTTCCATGCAACAAGCTGAGAAGTGCTTGAATCAGAGTGCCTTGAAATAGAAAGTGCTGCTTCAAATAGGGCAGTGAATCAGAAACCTCAGTAGATGATAGTAAAACTACTTCTAACACTACAACAATTTAAAGAGAGGAATCGATTAGTGGATGTGGGTTGGAAGGATATGAATCTTTCGGAGAAGAGCTAACTTTCATTAGCATTTACCCACAGAAAGGTAGTGAGACACATACAAAGGATTGAATTCTGGTCTCTTTAAAGCATACCAATCCATTGCAACACAGAGGATCTCTGTATTTACAGGAGCAAAACAGAATCAGGTTTAGCTGATATATCCCATTTTTGTACACAAGTGTGTATGTGTCATACTGCAATAAGAGGCTCCGATAAACAAGAGGGCAGCAGTAAGTACTATAAGAGTTTAAAAGAATATTGAAGACTAAGTTTAAAATATCACAATCTTATATCAAGTTGGTCAAATGGAAAATAGTAGAGTACAGACTGCAACAGGCGATATTTTAGTAGCTGAAACATTGGATTAGCATGTGTGTTATCTGGAAGATTATGTCTACAGCTACTTAATTCCCTAATACATTTGCACATACTGGAACATTTAAGCAGTTTGCTGCAGATTTCAGTAAGTAGACTGGCAATATGGACTGAATTTAACCTTGCTGTAACTATAATAAAGTCTCTAAAATGCTGCAAGGTTTCAGTAGGGCTGAATATGGTCCTACAGTAGAGCAGTTAATTTTATCATTCCTTCTTACATACAGCTCCTGTTTCTCATGAACATGCAACAAGCAATAACAATTATGTCTAAGAGTTACAAAAGCTTCACATATTGATTTTTTTTAAAGCAAAGCAAGCAAAAAATAGTAAATAAAAATGCCTTGAGGCTAGTCAGTAGTAAGAAGGAATACAATTATTCCAAAATACAAAATCTTTGTGTTTACAATACAAATTTGTTTGTATAAAACAGATGCCTATGACACAGTAAACTAGCTTTCATGTTGCTGTAAAATCTCCTTTGATATTAAAAAATTATTGGTTATCTCACTAAAGTCACACACAACTTTTCTAGTTGTGTATCAATTCTTTCAATAAAGAAAGTCTTATTAAAAAATCATGGAAAATCTCACTTCTACTACTGAGAGGCAGATCAAACATTTCTCTCCTCTCCCAACTCACCCTGAGATAGATCACTCTTTAATTAGTTTGTTGTGCTTTACTGTTGATATCTACTTCTAATGATAGCATCCTGGACAGAAATTCAATTTTGTTTTTCTCTGAATTCCCACAGTGAGGTGTGAGCCTCACTTCAGCGGAACACTTGCCTCATACACATACTCACAGCAGGTCTCCTCTTATTTTCCCTATTATTTTTGTTACTGCCTTTATAGAATCATAGTATCATAGAACAGTTTGAGTCAGAAGGGAACTTTGAAGATCATCTAACTCCAACTTCCTTGCCATAGGCAGGAACATCTTTCACTAGACCAGGTTGCTCAAAGCCCCATCCAACCTGACCCTGAACACTTCCAATGACAGGGCATTTAGAACTTCTCTGGAAATGTGTTCTGGCATCTCACAAGCTCCAAAGTAAACAATTTGTTCCTTTAATCTAATCTAAATCTACCTTATTTTAGCTTAAAACTACTACCCCTTGTCCTAACACTACAGGCCCTTATAAAAAGCCTCTCTCCATCTTTCATATAGGCCCTCTAAGTACTGGAAGTGTGCAATAAGGTCTCCTCAGAGCCTTCTCTTCTCCAGGCTGAACAACCCCATCTCTTTCAGCCTCTTCACGGGAGGCATTCCAGCCCTCTGCTCAACTTTGTGGTCCCCCAATGGACCTGCTCTAATAGGTCCATGTGTTCTTGTGCTGGGGGCCTCAGAGATGGACGCACCGTTCCAGGCGAGACCCTACCATATAATTGTTGTCTAGGGTACTTCCTTTCTAACTTGATTTAGAATTGCTTGTTTGCATCTTTTCTGAAGACCAGATCTTCCCTGCTCAGATAGCTCTCTGTTACTGTAAGAGTCAGATTGAAGATGGATGACTGCATTGCCTCAACCTCATTGCCTCAACCACATTGTCTCAACCTTGTCATCCAGAATGCTCTGACTATGCTGTACCTCCAGTTAAACCATAATGTCCCCCCCTCCGGAGAACTGATTGGAATTTGGCCAAGTGTTTTGGACTCGTGTTGTAACTCACCCTTCTGCACATGTGCCCTGGGTCTGGGTCAAATAGAAGACATGGCACTTTTAGGGTGCTAAGGCTGCAGATGTGGTCTCAGTACCACCTGAGGCCCCCTAGAGATGACACTGGGAATGTGCAACAGTGCTACCAGGGAAGGAGGAGTTAGGATAATGAGTTAGGATAACGAGTTCTGAGAAAATGTGGAGAGTTTGGGGGGAGAGGTGGAGTGATGTATCATAAAAGTCAACATTGAGAAATGAGAAGTAGGAGGCCTTCCCCACCAAAGATCATCAGGATTGAAGATCGACAGGACCCGAAGATCGACAGGACCCAAAGATCAACTGGACCAGCAGGATGCCGCAGGATTCATGGTGGTAGCTATACTCTTCTTCTCAATCTTTACATCCTTTCTTTCCCCTTTTATTGTGCCTCTCTATAGGCAGTTACAAGGTGAATCTTTTATAAACAATAAAATTTGATTGAAACTGACCCCTTTGACATATTTGCCTTAATTTTGTACTTCGAGATCACAATGAGAACCATCATGAGTCCCAAGTGGACTGTGACATTTACCTTTTTCAAAGAGACATATTGTAAAAACATTTTCATCAACAGTGACTGCCAAACCATCTCCATCCCAAGGCAGGCTTGGGATGCAATCAAACAGGGGCTAGCTGAAAAGTGCCAAAGCCAAAGCACTTTAGCTGCTCTAATTCCCTCTGATGAGCTAATTCAGCAGGGAATAACCCCCTTGTCCATGGCAAAGGGAGTACTGAGCCACCTTTGTGCATCCCCAGGAACTGTTTTAGCTGGTGACTAAACTGTCAGATATATTTTGGCTTTTTGAACACTGCCAAAAAGTTGTAACTTCCACAAAACTGAACAGATGTCACATCCAGAAAGCTCAAGCCTCCAGCTCCTCCCAAAAGCATGATCCTGCTGCCTTGAGCAAGGCTCTGCTGCAGGTGGGCTGGGGAGAGCTACAGGGCTGGGAAATGCCTCTGCAAAGATATAAGCAGCTTCCATTTTCTGTTCTTCCTTCTGTGGTACCCTGCTATTAGCCCTCTTTTTTTAAACATGCTCCTCCCATAAACCTCCCTGCAATTTAAAAAGTATGTAAAAAGAAGGATTAAACAATCTAATCCCAAGGCAAAACCTGACCTTTATTTTTAGTCCAATATCCAAAGTCATCTTGAATGTGTTATTTTTACCCCAGTCTAAATTTTGTTTAGCATTGTATTGATTGGGCAGTATCTGATGAAAGGCCCTTGTGGGCTGTGGGTTTATTTTACATCTTTGTCATTGGTTCATCTTTCACTAAAAAGTTTGGAGCATTATCCTCATCTTTTATTTCCAGAAAGCCATAAAAAGCTGCACATTAACCAATTGTCTTCCACCACAGCAAAAGGGTTATCACTCTGATGTAGATAAACACAGTGTTTGGCAGCCTAAACTGAGGCAAAAATACATTTACCTATACAGGAAGAAGAAGCTCTATATATTTAAGTAATTGTAAACTTGTAAACTATGGCTCAGGAGATGATTTCCTGTTGTTTAAGCTCACTTTTGAATATTCTTGATTGGACCTTCACTCAGTGCTGTACGTATTAATTTTCTACACATTTGGAGTCAGCCATTCTATAAAATCCAGGTTGCCCTTATGAAAGATTTATATACCCAAAATGAAGAAAGCTTTTTCTCAAAAGAAAAGATTTTTCACTAGGAGCAATACATCATAGAGTTTGGCTTCTAGATATATACTTGGGTAATAAATACCCAGTTTCTAGATGCCTCTTTCGTTGTTCCTGAGCACATATTCTAAAGCCAGATGCAGAGTTTGACAAAATGGAAGACCCTCCTTTCAAAGGGTCATTTCTGAGCCTACCTGTGAAACCTGGAGCTTGGAAAACACAGATGCTTAAGTAAAATCACTAGCAGCTTGGGATCAGACTTTTCAGCAGTGTCTATAGGGCAGAAGACAGTGCCAAGTTAAGCAGGTAGAAGGAGAACACTGATTCTTGGCTCTCCTGGGATGCATTTGCTACCCCACCCACACAGAGATGCCAGTCTTGGGTCAGGCTCTTGCTGCCATGGGAAGGGTACAGAGAAAGGTCATGGCTGGAAAAGGGAGGAAAGTCCAAGGGAGGCCAATGTGCTGCTCAGTATGGAGGTAGACAACACTTCTTACTCCCAGTAGTAGTTGCCAGCTACCCCTTCTTCAGAAGCTACCACAAGCCTAGATGCTCAAAACACTGCTGTGCAGGGAAGTACATGGACCTTGACCACCTTCCTACGCCAATGTGTACTGCAGTACCCCTTGTCAGAAAATCTGTAAAAAACACCCAGCTAGTGCAACGTGGTGAGGAAAATGCCTTTAGCTCATCAAACAGAAGAGATGACTGTAAAGAGAATTCAGAAGCAGAGGATGGAAAACTGTCCCACTGTGAACACTGCTGGCATTAGTGTGTGGCACTGATTAGTTCATGGCAGCCACTTGTTTTCACCTACAGATGAAAGATGAATGTTCTCTCAAGCTTCCAGAAGCCTTCTTATTCCAAATGGCAAAGCAAATGATTTTTTTTCTTTTTTCAGAAGGGAAGAAGAAATTAAAATACGCAGAGTTACAAAGTGAAAAAGAAAATATTCATTGTGTCGACTAATTAAAGAGCCTGAAACCATGTCAAGAATAAAGAGGGAATTCAAGCAGGAGAAGTTTATGCTCAGAATAGTAAACAAAGGCCATGATTCTAATTTCAGATATGCAGTCATCTACCACTAGGCAAAGAGGCAGGGGGGAGGGCAGTGGGGGGTGGAAATCAGCACTTGCACATTTGGCCGGTGAATAGTACAAGCTTCAGAGTGATGTGATTTGAGCTGTATCTGAACCAAGACAGTGAGACTAGAAAGCACTTAAGGCAGTGGGTTAAAGCATTATCCTTTGAACACAAATGAGTTCTGTTCAAATCTTATAGAGAACAGGTGAAAATTAATTCACTTACACTTTGTTGGACAAACTCACCATTTAATTTAATGTACAGGGCTATAACTACCAGCTTCTGCTCTGGAGAAGATCAGTGCAGGAGTTGACAGGCTTGTGTGAGAAATTTTCCATTTATTTAACCATTGTTTTCTGTGCACATTGCAGTCCATCTGTAATGGACTTCTCTGCCCTCACAGCATTCCTGTGCAGCAGGGAAATGCTCTTGCCTCTGCTTTCCAGCTGGGATCTGAGGGTTGAGGTCTAGTCCACTGATGGAGTGGGGCATTGTAGGGTTGAATGTCACCATAAGCCTGTCTGCAGCGGTGAAGCTCAGAGTCATGTCAGCTGGAGCACTCATTGAATAAGAAAGCCTAAGTCCAAACCCTTCCTGATGGTTCAAGGCTTCAAACCCATACTCCACTGCCCTGGGCAGCATGAGAGAGGAGCCCTGTGCCCAGGTTCCTTCTCCCAGTGTTCCCAAACCCAAAGGCAGGTGATCCCAGCAGTTCATGACACAGGTCTTCTCATGTTGACTTGGTCAGGAGAGGTTGGAGAAAGTTCTTTTTCCTCCTGGGCCCTCATATCACAGATCAATGCGCATATTTAATTATGAAATTAAAAGCAATCATAGTGTCTGTGTTTAAATTAGCAGTGTTGCCTTAATTCTGGCTTTCCCTAGCTTCTGTGTGCCTGATTTGTAATCCTATTGATGGTTTCAAATAATTTTTATGGGTTTAATATAGATATATATTGCTATCTTCATGCCTATTATGTCTTACAGCCACAAAGGACCACTGCTATTATCTAGTCTGACTCCAACCATCTGCTGTAACACAGGCCAGAGAATGCCTTCCAAAGGTTTCTATATGCACACCCTAAATTTTAGCTTGGACTCTTCTTTGAGAAAGTCATCTCATGGCCACTTTAAATTTTTTGCATCTGTCCTGGGAACTAACTGAATTTTAAGCCCGGGTTTCTCAGGCTCTGCTATGGGATTAGTATTAGGCTCATACATTTTCTGTGTGGGAGATTTGGCAGTAACTGGTTTTAAAGGCAGTGTTGCCCATTTACTAGCTGGAAAATGTGGTGTTCATCTTGCCATTTTGTAGAGGAAAACAATATGATCAGCTTGTTAGAAAAAGGGAGCTGCAAAATGAACAACATGAAGAAAGCTTCTTGAAAAGATATTCCTAATATGACTCAGAAAGCAAACACTCGGATGCTCAGTCATCGCTCTGGCAGCTCATGCTTCTGTATTTAAAATATGATCTCTCTTTACAGCTTTACCTGTGTTGTTTGTCTCTAGATAAAATTACATGCAGTGAACTCTTTCTTAAAACCATGGTGCGTGAACTATAAAGCCAAGTACTTAAAAGCAGGGTTGTGTCTGAACATGTTGTCCACACTGTCCTGTCCCTCCATGCAATGCTTGTAAACTGATACAGAAAAGTAACTCAGAGATTTAGAAGCATAAGTACCATTTCAAATTGTGACATCTGAGAACAGAGAGAGAAGACAGAGATACTGCATTGCCTGAGGGATTTTAGGTGTTGTTTGCTTTTCATCTCTGGAAACTGGATGGTGGCAAAGACATCACCAGGGTCCTTCCTCTCTATTTACAGCAAATAAACTCTGCTATCCTCTTTTTCTGCCCCTATCTTCTCTCCAGAGGCTGATTCCAGGGAAGGCTGATCATAATTTGTTTTGCACACAGCAAAACAACTGCTCATATTGTTAGCCCCATTTCAGAAAAGCTAGTCAGGGATGGGGGAATTAATTTTTAATTGCATGAAGTGCATTTATAATTAAAACCAATGCAGCCAATGCATCTCTTTTCAAGTGCTGATTCCAGAGTATTAATACATACTGTGCTCAAAAAGTGCCAGAAGTAGAAGGCACATCAAGACAAACCAAGGCAAGCACCTAGGAACCATACAGGGTGTTATTGGACGTTTGCAGAAGAAACCCAGGGATTTAGTGGCATAACTACTATTGCAACTAAGGTATATGTTCCTAAAACCCTTAAGCCAGTTTGTAAATCTCCTATTTATCCCTTTATGGTCAAAGTAAAGTTTGTTTTCTGTGCCTTTTTAATCTTTTCTCCTCAGAGCAGTACCACAAATAAATATTTAGTGTGCCAGTATGTTGTTAAATTATTCATGCTTCAAACTCATAAATGGGAAAGACAATCTTCCTGACTTTACATGCTCTCTTGAAGAAATGCGTTATTCATTGGTGATTTTATTTTCATATGCATCTTATTTGTCTGTCAGTGCGAAGCAGATTTGGAACATAGGGGGAAAACTGACAAAACATTTTAGAGGTATTTAATTTCATCCTTCTTCTTTTCATTATTCACAAAAAAACCCCTGTCAGCTAGACTTAAATGCAAATTCTTTGGATGGTTTTAATGCTCACAAAATTGAGAGACATGATTAAACTGGAGCAAAGCACCACCATTTTTCCTCACTATGGTGACATCTAAGAGCCATGTCATGAGGTGCACTCCTCCTGTGCTGGATGCTGTCCACACACCAAATGAATGAGTTGTGCCTGCCCAGCAAAGCTTGCATGTCGCATAAGATGGGAGACAGGGAAATGGGAAATCAAGGGGTAGTCCCTTGTGAGGGATGTTAAATTAAATGCAGGTGTCAAATATAGTGACCTTTCCATTGTGGACTCCAGAGGTCTGATGGGAGCTGCAGTCTGAGTGTCACAGAAATTAAATGGGATCAATGAGTGTGAAAGTAACAGTGCATCTCATGCCAGAAGGGCACTGTGATGTTACCTCTAAACTGTTTCATTACCAATTAAGTTCTGTTTATAAGTAAGGAGTTCTTGTTCATTTGCTTTTAGAAAATTATTCCTATAATCCAACCTGAGTAAGAAAGGCAAATTGGGACCATCCTCTCAAAAGCATTAGCAAAACATTAAATCTGTTAATGCTGTCAACAGGATGAGAAATGCAGAGAGTCAAACTGAATTATTTCTGGAAAAAGAGATAAATATGAGGTAGTGAAAGGTGTCTACCTATTAAAAGGAAGAGAAGAGAAGAGACAGAGCCTGTATGGACTGGGAGAGACATAGAGCTCTAGACAAAACATGAAATGAGCATTGTGCTTCTTGTTTTAATAAGGAGGAAGATGCAGGATTGCTTGCAAAACCCAAAGTATCAGGAGAGTGGAGCATATATAGTCAGCTATATCCCAGGTAAAAGCCAAGTCCAGAGATCTCAGTACACTCAAGGGACTGAAAAGTCTTAAGCCCAGAGTGCTGGAAAAAAAACAAGACAGAAAATGCAACTTTGGCAGCAGAAACTATAAAAAACTTGCTGGACTGGGAGTAGTACAACGTGACTAGAAAATAATATGGCTGGGGGAGGAGGGAATTCAGCATGAAAATAATCTCTGTGAGCCAGGGACTTTTCAGGGGAGATATTTCCTGTAATGGTACAGTAGGACAGATATTTTTCCACAGGAATCAGCAAATCTCTGTATTTAATACTTCACTGTATGACTACAGGCCCCTGTGATCTAGAACGAGCAACACAGTTCAGAAAAGGTGCTTGAGATCTGCTGTCCAATTCTGTGAGATGGGAAGTCTGATCTCCTCTAATCTAAAGCCATTTATCTTATTTTTAACTTGCTTGGTTTAACAAATGGAAGAGAGGTCATCATTCTGTAAAATGCGAGATGAAGGGCTGGGTATAAATAATAGAGGGAGGACTATTAAAAGAAGTGTTGGAACAGGGACTTAGCTGTCTATCAGTTTGGACTCAGAATTGTATGGCAGTTTCTAATAGAAGAGTGAGGATTTTACATGTCCCACTAGTAAAGTAATGGAGGAAATGAAATCCATATGATTTCAAGATAGATCTTGCCTTAGGTGTGTTCTTGAGATACCTGAGCAGACAGACTCCAGTTATTGTCATATGGTGAGCGTGGTGAGACACTGGAATAGTTTGTCTAGAGAAGTGGTATATGCCCCATAGTTGGAAGTGTTCAAAGTCAGGATGTATAGGCCTTTAAGGAACCTGATCGAGTGAAAGATGTCCCTGCCCGTGGCGGGAAGGTTGGGCTGGATGATCTTTAAAGGTCCCTTTCTATGAATCTATGATTGTCATAGCTCTGACAACAAGATGTTCTGGTGCACTGTTATACCATCAAAACTGCATGATTTCTTGGAGATGGGTAGAAAAGAATAGTTGATGGTTTTGTTATGCAGGTATTAGAGATGGCTTCGCAGTACAACAGAATTCAGAGCAGAAGCCCTTAGAAAATGCAAAAGCCTGATGCTTCTGCCTTGTTTATGCTCTTCAGCTGCATACATGATGTAAGAAAATTTATTTTTATAGACATGATCGGACAAATCTCCTCTTTCCCTGTGACATCTTTATGTATGACCCACAAAGTGACATTTTTTTATACAGGGTCACTCCAGTTGTTCCAGAGCTTAGAGTGGAAATGAAACACACAGTTGCACTGTTTTTGTTTGAATTAAGAAGTTTCTAGATAACTTTTGTATCATCCTTGTAAAATAACACTCCATTTTACATGCTTAGAGAATTGTTGCTATCCTACCAGGAAGGAGTAGGAGTTTTAAGGACATCATCCTCAAAAGCTCCTAAATTGCTGCCTACCAAGTGGCCCTGCATGCCCCAAGCCACTGATCACCAAGGTAGTACCAGAACTAGAAACAGTATAGGTACGTTAACATCTGTATCTTGTGTAAAAGTAAGATAGGTCAGATGGACCATAGCCTGAGCAGCTTTATAGCTGCCAGACCACACTGGGCATCTTCCTACAGTGCTGCACTGTGGCACGTGTGGTGCCAGCAGGAGTTACTGCTGGCCCTTGTCTTCTCTGTACCATATTCTATCACACAGTTTGACATGCCATAATTTAGGATATTGAGCAAAACTGGCTCAAACAAAACAACAGAACTGGCAGTGAGATCACTCTTCATTTTGAAAATGTCCCTGAAATTAAGTACCTGTGTTTCAGGTTGCAAATTCTTGGAGACCAAGACGGTCATTCAGCATTTTCTTTTATTCAGTTTGTTCAGCACATGCCCACAAGGCTTAGTTCCAGTGGTCCCCCAGTTATAGTGTGTGGGACTCTAGAACTCAAGGATACTTGACACAGCTGGTTGGCACATCCCTGCTGCCTTTGCAAATCTTTCACCAGGGGCACAAATGGGTGAGGTGCAGTTGGGGCTGTGAGACCTTTCTGTGGTCCATTAAGTTTGAGAAACACTTATCTGAAACTTGCCAAATAAATGAGAAGAGATCTTATTTTGAGATGGTCAGACTGAAGGATTTAATTCAGATTAATTTTACAATATTAGCTTCAGAAATAAGCCCCTTGTTCCCAAGATCAGGACCCAGAAACTGTGTCCATAGTTAGACACAGTTAGAGACAGTGCTTTACAACATCTCTAACAGGTCAGGGGGCATCTGAAGTTCCACCTCTGTCACTGTCTTTTGCATGAGCATTTCAGTAGTGACTTAAAAAGTATTCACTGGTAATGCAAAAACAGTTATATAAGGAGATCGTAACTAGAGTGCAAGACCTCTGAAAACTAATAATCCTGATGGAAGATTTGAAAAGATCCTGGCACTGATAATTGTAACCTTTAAAAGCTGAATGGAGGGATTACCTCACTGGGAAGGTAATAGCTACCACAGATGTTGCCCTGGGGCACTCCAGTTAGTTTATTTTCAATATTAACCATCTTTCCAGGTGTGTAGAAAATGGTTGTAATTTAGGATTAAGGAGGGCATACCTGTGATGAAGATGGATTAGAAATATCTATTCTAGCCAGCAGTCAATGCTTTTCTTATCAGTTCACCCTGGATTAAGGTTTTAAATGTAGGTCTCAGGCAGTGAAGGAGATATGTAAAAACAAAATGGAGTTAATAGATCATACCCTTAAGATTTATCTAGAAATTTTGCTTGAAAGTCTGTATTGGCTGTAGTGAAAAAAACAGGGAAAAGAGCATTCTTACATAAACTTTATGATACTTCATATTCTGAAATGAGGATTAGCCCAGTGGGACTGAAGGAAAACAAGCTTATATTTTCCTCTGGTGTGAGGAGACTATGGCTATTGTGTTGTGATACCTGATGGCTTATGAAGATAAAAGTTATGTCTAATTTAAAAAAAAAAACCCTGAAGTTGCAAGGTCTTGCTATGCAAGAACTATAATTGACAGCTCTGAATGCTTCAAATGAGAGCATATGTAGCCACTCACAATAACATAGTTGATAAGTGTTGACCATCTTCCAGCCTCTACCTACTTTTCAGCACGTCTCCTCCTTTCTACACTCCCTTCCTTGGGGAATTTGAAGGAGCTCTCTTCATTAAACCAGTGGTTATATCCAGCACAAAAACAGACTAGCAGTGGAGCATATGCAGCTTTCTAAGAGAACAAAAAAGTTATACCTGACTCTAGAAGTGCAAAACAGAGCAGACAAAAATAACACCGAAGTTAAATATGGAAATGGCAAGAGATTTTGCTGACTTAAAAGGGAATATTTAAGAATATTTTGGCACAGTAAATGGATGCAGAATTTTAGAAAGATGATTTGGGGAAAATTGGCTAAAATATGAAGTTTGATGGTTTTTCCACTTTCTAAAAACTGCACACCAGCTTCCAGTAAGCAGTAAAGCCCTGCAAACATGACTTAATCTGTGTATGGACATGGCTCCAGCAGAGCTGCCTGCCCCAGACCTGTCTGTCTGGCTCAAGCACTTCAAAAAGTCCCCTGAATCCAACTCAATATTGGCTGTAGCTGGGACAGCAAGTGCTGTATGAGGCATTACTAACAATAAAATGTATTCTTAGTTGCCATTTGAAGGCTACTCAGTGTGCTTCTAGAAATAAGCGAGGTCTTGTCTGCAACTTACTGTAGTCAGAGCATGCCTGGGGTATTCAGATTCCAGCAGATATATGGCTCTGCCTCATGTTTTTAATGGTCTAAGATATACAAGGATGACTTGGGGCAGGCACTCTGCCAAGAAGCTCATATTTGCCATGCTGACTCCCAGGTGGTCAATTTGAGCTTATATTTGGGAAAACACTTTAAAAATAATGTTTTCCTACTGTCCTTAGAACTTCTGGCATTTATAAAACCTGAACAATCCAAAGCTCTTTGGCTTTTCAGATATGCAGCTGTACAGAAACATAACCTGCGAAATACTGCCCCATTTCAGTGGAAAACTGTGTGTTCTCAGTGGGAAACAGGCATAATAATAAAATCAGTAACAATGTCAATTTTGCTGGCATAGAATCATAGCATCATAGAATCAATTAGGGTGGAAAAGACCTTTCAGATCATCAACTCCAACCCAGCACTACCAAATCCACCACTAAACTACATTCCTAAGCACCATATCTACATATCTTTTAAATCCCTCTGGGGATGGTGACTCAATCACTTCTTGGGCAGCCTGTTCCAGGGCTTAACAACCCTTCTGGTGAAGAAATTTTTCCCAATATTCAACCTAAACCTCCCCTGGCACAACTTAAGGTCATTTCATCTTGTCCTATTGCTTGCTACCTGGGAGAACAGACCAACACGCACCTCACTACAACCTCCTTTCAGGTAATTATAGAGAGTGATAAGGTCTCCCCCGAGTCTCCTTTTCTCCAGACTAAACAACCCCAGTTCCCACAGACTCTTCTCAGAGGATTTTTCTTTACACCCTTCACCACCACCTTTGTTGTCCTTCTTTGGAGAGCCATTGACCTCTCCTTTGAGAACTGCCACACATTCTGCACACAGCTCTTAATTATACATAATGCTTTTAAGACTTAAAAAGCATTGGACGCTGTTTGCTGTTTTAGATGGATTAACTGAGTTGAGAAAGTGCTCAAGGAGTTTCCTGTATCACCCAGTGGCATGCGGATGGTTTGCTGAGTAAAACCTGATAACCCCGACTGCCAGACTTTTGGCAAAGCCAATGGGTCATTTCTGTCGTTTACTAGAAGGTTGTATATGCATCTGCAGGGTGGACAACTAAGTATGTACATGGCCAGCATATAAAAAACTGGAGGAAAACAGTATCAGAAACAAAGAGTTAAAATACTTTGCAGTCATGCCATTGCTTTCTGCTCATTCACATTGTCCAACAGGGCTTTCCTTAAGGACCATGTTGGACATAGTACTGCCTTCATCCTTTGCCAACAAGACCACCGAGCAATGTTCAGCACAACTTAGCTACAATTGTAAACTAGTGTTTGTGTGTTAACTTGCTCCTTTTGTTGAGCATTTATATCAAAGTCAACTGTCAACCTAGATTTCATGATCAGTCATTAAGCAGTCTGGTCATATCTCCAGTAGAGTATTTCCCTATTAAACCCAAAAGCAATACAAAAAGTTGAGTGTAGAGGAGGGGAAAGTGTTTTATATGTCTGCAGGAAGCTAAAGTATTTGTGTTCCTGAAGAAGATGACAATTCAAAAAGCTGCAAAGTCATCAGGAAAAACATTCATATGTACTAAATACAAGTGTTTGAACATTTTAGGGGAGGAGCAGAATTGCCCAGGGTTCCTTGGCTTTGCAATCTGTCAAGGGGAAGCTTTATGAATATTTTATTAAGAGAGGAATAGTTAGCAAGACAGTACCTCATGCACTCACCGTACTTTAGTGGGAATAAATGAACTGTATTGTAGCACTGTTATGTCCCCATTAGAGGATGAAGGAGCCCCAAACCTTTACAGATGCAGATTTGGAGGGTCACTTGTATCCCTATGTGACAGCCTCAAGCTTTATTTCTGCTGTAAGGACGTAAACATTTACGTGAAATCAGCAAAGAGTCACTTCCATTCCCCTCAGCAGCAATCATGGGGCCTGGCATTTTGCCTGTTCTCTGAGTTAAAAGAAGGAGAAAATTGACATTGTTTTAGTCTTTGAAAAAGGTGATTGGCATTTTTGTGGAGGGTTGATTTCTTGCTCTACCACAGACTTCCTACGTGCCATGTGTAGCTGACATATGCCATCTGGGACCTGTTCCATCCAATAGCCATTTTATGTGAGCACCTGCTTGGTGAAAGGGAGATGGAAAGGGAAAGAGAAGGTAAGATTTTTTCTGGGTCAAAAAAAAGTCACCAAAACCAAAGAGGCAAACCCACCACACTCCTGCACAGATCAGGCCTAGTGGAGACACATACACAGCTGCATCAGGGCAGGAAGCTGATGGTGGCTTCCAAATGAGGCTTCTCCTGCTTGGAGCCACACACAGGGATTTGTGCTGAACATAGTGAAGTGTTACCACTATAAAAATTTATCAATCAGTCAGCTTAAATGCTGTTATCTTTCCTACAACCTGCTATCTGAGTAATCGCTACCAGCCATCAGGACTGTCGCCTATGAGGAGTGATTTCAGTTCAGATTTCCCTTTGACATGGGATGGGCCATGCTGTACATGGGGAGGCATGAGAATTTGGAGACAGGAGAGCTGGCCAGCATGGTCAAAGATAGGAGTTTAGATTAGTAATGTGGGCTCCTAAATGAAACCCATGGGAGACAAAGAGGAACTTCACAAAGCACTGAAATGGAGTCAGTGCTGGGGGAAGAGGAAGGGCAGACAATCAGTTTCCAGAAAAGAAATACAGAAATAGCAAGAAGACAGCAAGGGCTGCAGGCACTCAAGGGCAGCAGCAGCCAGTTTGGATCAGATCGGATCTATCAGTTCAGGAAGACTCTGAAATTGGATCGGGTCATACAAAACCACCCCCTTCTTCCAAGCATGAAATGGAAATTCTGCATTTGCATTGCCATGAAATTTGCATTTAGCTTGGTCTGCTTAGTAGGATAGGCTCTCATTACTAAGCTTCAAATGTCATATCCTTTTGGAGATAAACACTGAATAACTCTGTGGGAACTGAAGCTCACAGCTTCCCTCTACTGTAGTAGAATCAAAGAAGTACCTGACCTGAGCAGGTGTTAAGACTCCCTGTATGTGTCCTTTTTCAACAGGCATTGAAAATGTTTGGTGTTTCCTGGGATCTGGTTTGAAACCCAGCTTAGAGCAGAGAATGAAAAGACTGCAGAAATGTTTTTTGATAGTGACCCAGAGGACTTTACATCCCAGGGAGGAAAGGAATTGCTACAGGCAGGAAGCAGCACTAAGTTTCCATCCTCAGTTTCCTGAATACAGAGAGCTGTGTCCCAAACACATAACTCAGAGAAGTAATAATAAATTAGCATGTTATTAATTTAGGAATTTAACATTTAAACACATTGGCTACCTGGTGAGAGAAACAAGCATCTCCCAGTTGAGATTAAGATCTCTGTGACCTTCTATTCAGACTCTAGCAGTGGGTTGAATTATTTTGAAGATGCTCAAGCAAGATAGAAGATAATTTTTTTGTTGTCTTTGCTTTGCTTGCTGTCCTCTGTAGCTGGGCCAAAAAGGATGCGAAAGACTAGCATAAACCAAATACAGCTACTCAGCACACTAAAGAAGGCCAATGAAGCAAAAAATTTTCAGAGATATGGAAAGACACAAGTATCATGGGAAGAGCCACAATGCTAAGTCCTGATAACCAAACAGCTGGTGCATGTTGTCTGAGCTCTGTAAGCTGCTACTGCAAAGCCTTTTCTGTTTGATCATAGGAAGTGGACAAACTGATACTGTCGTCAGTAAGACGGTGAGGAAACATTAAGTAGCACCCTTTAAGAATCTGAATCTCAGTCCCTACCCTCCAACAGTTCAGTTGTCTTGAAACAAATGATATTGCCAGACTGGCAGTGTAACTGGAGGTGAACTAGGGTCTTTTACCTGGACACCAAGTTCAAGACTAAATCTGCCTCATCACATTGATCAGCAAAGTAACTATGCTGGCAAAAATTTATTGTGTAGAAGCCTAGATGTCAATGAACAGAACTTTTTATTTCAGA
Organism: Coracias cyanogaster; assembly: GCA_033124195.1. Lineage (NCBI taxonomy): Eukaryota > Metazoa > Chordata > Aves > Coraciiformes > Coraciidae > Coracias > Coracias cyanogaster. The sequence continues at coordinate 133,352 of JAVSBS010007009.1, read as the reverse complement.
AGTTACCATATCTTTCTTGCGTAATGACTATCAGTGGCAAAGGAACTGTGTCTTTTTTTCATTTGACTCTATATTTTCACATTTTAATTGAAATAAATTCAGATACATGTTTCAAAAGGCCCCCTAAGTCTTCTAAAACCTTTGTATAAATGACTTTTCTGTGTGCAAACTTCTCAGGTCAGCAGGTCAAAACAAGGACAGAATTTATAAGTGTCCAATGACATGATAAGAAATGATTGTCCATTTCCAGCGGCTGCCGCCTTCTGTTTCTCAAGTGATGCTCCTCTCCCTCTAAGTACTGTCTCTAGAGAAGCATCAAGACATAATCATGTCCTTTCAAATGAAGGCTGTGCCACTATTGGCAGCACAGTTTAAGAGAATCACTGGAAATATGGCTTGGCCTGTTCAATCTCTGCACCTTTGATGTCATAGCCTTAAAAAATAAAAGCTTCCTGGTTGTTTTTCCAACTATGACACCATCCAAAATCCCAGTTATGGTTCAAGGTAACATTAGAGTCTTTACACAGTGCTTGTCAGCAGTCTGGACTTCAAGGTCATTTTGCCTAGCTGAGCAGGCAACCCAGGTAATTAAAAGTTCAGCTATGGTGGTGGCCTTGAAAGTGTTTGGATCCACTACCAAAGTTCGGGAAGTCACACTGTCTCCCCAGATACTTGTGGAATAAACCATGGGGGAGAGCTCTGGGGAAGATGTCTTTGCCATAGGTGGTTGAGAACTGGGTGATGAATAATGAAATTGGCAGGGCTAGCAAGAGCAAAGCTCCTCCTTCTGGGATGTGGCTTAGACATATCTGGCAGATCTTTATATATCACAGAAGGGATAGTCTTATTTCCATGAGATAATAATCTTTTTGACTAGGAAAACCTTGAGATATGTTTGTAAATATACTCTGAGACATTGTATACAACTAATACAAATTAAAATAATAACCTGGCTTTGACCATCTCTCATATCTCCTTGTGAAGTGTGGCCAGACCAAATCGTAGTGTAAAGAGGTGGAGATCTATTGAATTCTAATTACCAGGGCAGCATTTCTGACCGACAGTCATGTAGATTTAGTAAGTTATGATAAGAAGTTGTTTGTAAGGCTCAGGTGTTGGATTAAAGACCAGAGATCTTCTTAGAATTGATAGAGTTTAAAGTCCCTTAGTTATAGTAAAAGCTGTGCTCAACCCAGAGTTTATTTTCTGTACATTGCACACTACCTCCTTCCCCCAGCAGACACATAAAACTGAACATGTCTTACAACTGCATACCTACCTTTATGCCTTAATGGTTCATTGCCTTCTCCCAGTGACATCCAGCTCTTTTGGACATATCCTTGGAGAGCACGATGCTCAGGCATGCACTCAGGGGCTGGGGAGAAAGGTCTGCAGATTACTCCAGAAGTTATCACATCCACAATTTGGCCAGCCAGTGCACAAACACTGACAAATAAATCTTCAGCAGAGAGTAATGAATAACAGTTCATATGGACATTAGCTCCCTGTGTGCACTCAGGACATCACCCATTCCAGGGCAAGAAGAGATTCCCCAGGTCATTATGTCTAGACCCTTCTCTTACAGACAGCCAAATTACGTGCCATCTTCAAAACAGTTTAGACTGTTCAGACTAGAAACTGTTCCAGAGACTCCTCCTCTGATGGTTACAAATTTCTGACTCAAGAGTATCCTTAGCTAGCCTATGTGTGTCTGTTCTTTCACCTGCATTAATCTTCTCTTCTCTGGTGCTGAGTACCCATCCTATGCCTTTGTTTATCCTCACATATTTACTGAAAGTGGTCACACACTTCCTCATCTGTCTATAGCTAGGATGTATGTGTTATACTCTTTTTGTAAAAAACACTCTCTTGCTCCTATTGACTCTACTTTCCCACTCCTGACAGTTTGTGATTAATCTCACTTGAATGTAGACAGCCAGAGTTTTACATTTACATTCTATATAAAAAAAGTTATAATTCCTGATGCTTGACCAGTGCTGTACACAGTGGTATCACTATTTACCTACCTCTGCTGGATGTGCTTTTCCCAGTGCAATTTACCAAGGTATTTGCCTTTTCATAGCTGTGCCACATCTGTGGCTCATAGCCATCTTGTGAAGGGAGGTATTTCTCTTTCATTATAATTTCTCCTTTATTGTTAGTTGCATGATTTTGCAAGGATCCTTGAGAAAGATTGTCAGTAACTTCCCTGAGACAGATACGGCTCCTTTCTGTGCCACTACTAAAGCCTCCTTTTCAGTCATTTCCTTCTTCACTGTATAGTTCTTGCACTGGTCCTCATATTTTCTGATTTTACCAATACTCTCCCATGTGGCACTGTCTCAAATGTTATTTGATTTTTTTATACAAGCAAAATCCCATCAATATAATCTTTTTATCAAAGGAAGGTATCAGGCAGCACAACATGCTCTCCCTTGGATAAACCTGTGTTGTTCTTTATTCTGCTTTCTGCTCAACTTCCATGTCTTTGGTTGTTCCTTGCTATCACATTTATTCAAAAATGCTTGTTACAACTACAATCAGATTGTAACTGTTTAGTTGTCTCTACCACTTTCCCTGTTTTTTTTCTCAGTCACACACTACTCTCCAACAGTAGTAGCATACATTTATAGAATTGCTGCTGTGAATACTATTTCCCCCTTCTGGCTTTTGGTATTGCACAACTATGATTCTCCAGTCTCCCCAAGAGGAGCACATTAACCTCTTTGTGTTCACTGTTCTCTCATATTTAGCAATGTATTTTTCCATACGTGCTTTCTCACTGGCCAGCACAGCTTTACTTCCAGGTCCAGCCTCACCCACTTTTTTGAAAATTGATGCTAGGTAAACAGGTTTTGACCTATATTTTGCTTATCCTTTAAGATTATAAAAACCTTCTTCACTCCTTGTTCATTCACTAAGCTTGAGATCAAAGCGGAAGTCTAGTGGTCATCACAGCACAGACAAGAAGGGAAGATGGCCAAAAAATGTTAGTAAGGCAGAGCTACATTTAAATGTAATCCTCCCTTGCTGTGAACTGTCCTGTTTTACAGATGAGGTATGATCTGACCACGTAGGATTTCATTACCTTTTCTTTGATATATCAGCACATTCTATGTCACAACCCTCCCACCCGTCTTCTTTAGTTTATTGTCTGCCATTACTTTACAGTGCTAAGCACAGTCTAAACTGAACTCCTCACAGCAGATACCTGCCATTTTAGAGGCCCATAAAGTGCTCTGCCTAAGAGGCTCTCTGAGTTAACTAAAAGAATGCAATAAAATTACTGTAGCGCAATTATAGTTGTTAACTCAGCTTTGAAAATGACATCTTAAGTCAAGATTTTTCAATAAACAGGCAAAGAATAGGTTGAACTGGGAAAACTTCAATTCCTTTCCTAACCCTGCCCTGGCTTTGTGACCCTGGGCTACTGTTTCATCTCCCCAGGCATGCCTTTCCTCTCTACATTTTGTTCACTGATCTGGTTAGACTGCTGGATCTCTGGGGACAGAAGTGGATTTTTCTTTCATTTCTTTTTGGTGCCTGATGCTTCTCACAAAAAATATTCCAGCCCCCTCAGGTTATGTTTCCGTTTTAACCCTCCACCCCCACTTGAAAGCTGAGATATTCTCTTCTTGCTCTGAGTGTGGTCACCATCAGATGCACTGCTTAGGAGTGTGAGCTTCCCTCTCAACGCACAGTGTGTGTACACATGTGGCTCCAAAAGAGCCAGGTGGCTGGCTTCTTCACAAGCCAAAACTGGAACTTTATTTGAAGTAAACCTCAGGGGAGCAAGAGTATCTTTTTCAGTCTTTAAAGGGTTGTGCCACAAGGTACGACACTCATCCCTTTCTACATCATGCCAGAGGATTTACAGTAGAGTAGGTTTTTCTTACTTTCACAAAGTGTTCATATCTTCTTTCTAAATTACTTAAACCCCTTCTGCCTGCTAATGACTTTCTTTGGCTGCTGCTACCCATATTGTCTGTCTTGGCCAATGAACATCACAATGTGCTGCATATGCCCCAGGTGCTGGGGAAGGTGCATCCATGCTGCCATTTCTTAGCCCATACTCTAGCAGCCATTGGTGCCCTGTAAGACTTCAGAAAATACTTCACCAAACTATTACCAGAAATAAAGCTCAAATGCACCACTTTTTTTTTTTTTTCCCATATGTGGAAGGAGCAAAAACTCAGCATGAGAGAAATGAGAGAAATAAGTAACCACTTCACATGGGCCTTACTTTTGTTTTTTTTTAAGTTACATATACAAAGCATTGTAGCATCAACTCAGAAGGTGATACCGAAGGGATTTTTTTTTCCCAGAAGTTTTGATATTTCTTTGATTGAAATGGAAATCAAGATGATATCCTGCCTGTGCCTGTGGCCTTAGCTCCTTAACAGCACATCTTTATGTCTAAGACATGTATTAGCTCTTCTTCCACCTCGCTGCAGAGCAAGCCACCTCACCACACTCCCTACTTTCCTTAGGAGAAGGTCATGAACAAGTGTGAAGAGATGGATGACTAAGGAAAATAAGAGCAACTCTCCCTGATGGATTGGCTCAAGTCTAGCTCAGCCCAAGTCCTCAAATGCACTGAACATTGAGAATCTCTACCCATTGCTCGATTATGTCAAGTGGTCCCTATCTACTTTGAGTAGGTCTATCCAATGCAATGAGCTCAGTGCTGGTGATAACATGACATTTTCACCACTGCTAAAGCACATTTTCAGGTACAGCAGGGTGTGGAGATTGCATTTTCAAAGGCTGAAAGCTTCCCTTCTTCTTAGTATTGCTTTTCAATAGATTACTGAGAACTCACTGATGTTAAACTTCTGGGGCTGATTTCTGCCATAGATGTGAGAGATATGCTTCTTCAAGACTCGTTAGCGAGGTTTGAACCCCTGACCTGTGGAGCTGAACACACATCTACACCTCTCAAACTCAAAGCTGAACTTCACCAGCGGCATTAGACTCTTATCTTCTTAGACAACAGGGATGCATGACATACACTTTGAAGGCACCTGCAAGTTCTCCTGAAGCCAACTATCTGAGGGCAAGGATTTGGCCTCTCAGTATTTTGTGGATTTCCTTGCTCGGACCAGTCAATTAAAACACAGTGACATTTGTCACAATATTCCCTTTCCAGCTGTCTTTTAGGGTTTTCTACAGTCTTTGGTGCCCAGCAGGAGCTATAACTGGAGCGAGTCTCTGACATTTTAAATTCAAGCAGCAGTGACACTTGCCGGAGCAACCCTTCTGAAGTCAGTCACGTAACACTCCCCTCATCCACCTGTCCGAGCAGGTCTGACTTGAGTGAAAGTTTGTGCTGGCAGAATAAGTTTTCTTTGGTAGATTTTTATTTGTATAGTATTTATTCATGAAGGTTGAACTGAAAATGAACCCAGCATACAATCTTTCCCATATTCATAAGTCAAAAGAGAGAGAGAAAATAGTTAAAAAGAAGAGAGAGAGATTAACTTTGTGACTTAGACCAAGACCAGTAGGAATATAATAGAGGACAAAGACGTTTTGAGCTCTGAATGTATCAGAGTGGGCTGTAGAGTGCCACAGGTTTCAAGGAGCATTGAAACACTAAGCTTGAAGGGCGGGGCAGAAGGAGGAAGAGAAGTGGAAATAGAAAGGCACCACCATGTTTCTATGCCTGCCTGGATGGGATAATGATCCCAAACTAGGTGGACTCCCACTGAATGCTCTCACAACAGTAGAAATTTGCCCATTTCATGGTACACTTCCTAAAAGGTCACTGTAGTCCTCTTCGGTGCATTTCAGTGCTCTGCCATATATCAACTTGTTTTCACCTCATAGCCAATCTGTCTCAAAAGGATGTTTTGCTGCCAAGAGGGTTTGCCCACTGAATAGAGACTCAAACCAATAAGCTGAGGAGCAAGGGATGGGGTGAGGAGAGGGGACTCTACCTTATCTCACTTTCCTCCTGATACTGACAGGGTGGTTGTCCTGTTGGTTTGTTACTCTTGTTTGTATAGCTGAGTATTTCACATAAGTAGGAATGGTGCTGATACAAGCTAAGATTACTAGGTCCAGCTCTGGAAAAGTTGATGGGTCTGTCCTGTGCCTCCTTGTGCTGTTGCTCCCTCAAGACACCAAGTGAGTGCTCAAGACTCATCCCAATCTTCCAACGTGCTCCTGCTTGTGCCTCAATCTCTTCTCACTGTGTTGCAAGAAGCAAAGCAGTACTTTCATCCTCTGTATCACAGCAGTGCCATCACACCTCGCACAGGGCAGAAAAGTTAGATGCTGACCTGAACACAGAAAAAAGCAGAACTGATTGATTGGAAAATGTTCAGCAATATATTTCCTGTTAAGAAATTATGAATCGACAAGAGCCTTTGCTCTTTTTTTTATTATTATTTTTGCCCACAAGACCAAGTCATTTTTGTTGGAGAAGATTAAATCCCCCATCAGCAGCTGAAGAGAGAAAGGAGGCCCAAATGACTATTTTCCAATACATACTCCTGCATGGTTGTTTACTCAGAGTAGTATCAGACATGGAGGGGAGGTTGAAAGAGCCCCTTCCCTCCTAAAAAGCAGAGAATCCACAGGGCATGCAGGAGAGGGACTCAGCTACCAATCTATTTGTTCTCCCAAGTCTCCTCTGTTCCTCAACCTCTTTTCCTCATTTCTGAGGAAAAATAAGTAAACACAAACATTTTGATAGGTCTCCAATGCACATGGGTTTGACACAAAGAATTCCTTGAAGCTTCAATATTTTTCACGAGACAGGAAGATGGATTCACACTCAGTTCTGGTGACAACAAACCATTTTCTGCTCTGAGCAGTTTACATTCAAAACTACCTCTTAATATCCATCCCGCAGCCAGCTCCTGAAATATGTGCTGCTTCAAATGTGCTTCTGCTGGGTTTCTGATTAACCCTCAAAGACTAATCTACCTCATGAGAATTTAGTTGCTTAGAGTGTTGGTAAGTAAGGACCACACTGTGTTAATGCCCAAATAAAAGGCATTTTATTCAATGTGAAATACGGTTCTTGTTATTCCTTTTAATTATTTAAATGGGCTTGATGATAAGAGGTAGCTAGATTCTCCAACATCCAGGAACTATTAATCTTGTTTATTTATACAGGGAAAATTGACAGATTCATATAATACGAAACAAGAGCAAGAAAATAAGTAATTTTACATAAATATCCTATTAGTTAAATGCTTGCTTCTATTTCACATGATTGAAGAGGACAAGGAGATCTACAGAATGAAAAGAGTTTTTCAAAACTAAACATTTCTTCCAACATCTTCTTGTCTGTTTTCTTTCACACACAGGAATTGTTCACAACTGAGAGCTTTATGGCAATGTTAATGACTTTTGTTAAGCCTCTGAACAAGGGGAGGAAAAATCCCCCACAGGGAAAGCTGGCGAGTTCAAAAATAACAGAAGACCAGAGAGATTTCACCCAGTTGAAATATTTCTTTGTGAGGCTGCTGAACTTTTCTGAACAGTAATCCACTGCTTTGAAACAGAGAAACACACGATCACTGCAGGGCCTGGGATGCTGCCACAGGAGCAGGTGCATTGTCACAGTCTACAGACTCTGGCATACGGATGAACCTCCCTTTTGGGGCCAGCCCTCATGAAAAAATATTATCACATGCTTTATTAGAGCCTGCTCATATGTGGAGCCTGTCATCTGGAACAATTAGGTCCTTCTTAGACCTTACAAAATATCTGCCAGGCTTATGAGGGTGGCTTAAATGAGCACAGATATCTCAGATGACAACAGGTACCCCCTCAGGATCAGCCATAAATTAGAGCATCTCTGCTGCTGCTGCAAGTTGTGTCTTGTGGATCCATGGGTTAACTGGATATTGCCAATTAACAAATTTCCCCCCTCAGCCATGTTTGTAGCTTCCGTAAGGAAAGGGCAGCCAAAATGAGCCATATTTTCCTGAGCAATTTTCTATCATGGAAGGTTCTTCAGTGCTCTCAGAAAAGGACAACACAAAGAAAGGAGAGAAGAAAAGCTTCAAACATGCATCAGCTTCAACCAGCTGAGGACATCACCAGCTCCACAGTATTTGATCCACTGCTGCTGACTGCCACTAGTAATAATTATTTTTTCTTTTGAGGCTTCTTTGCTTTCCTTCAGTAAAATAAGTACCTACACTGGGAGTTGCAGCAGGGGAGACAGAAAGACCCAAGTTTTACTGGAATGAGCTGCCCAGGGAGGTGGTTGTGTCACTATCCCTGAATGTGTTTAAGGGTCGTTTAGATGTGGTGTTGGGGGATATGGTTTAGGGGAGAACTTTGTAGAGTAGGGT
>JAVSBS010007009.1:79853-124937 GCA_033124195.1 Coracias cyanogaster | reverse complement strand
CCCAGAGAGGTGGTGGAGGCCCCATCCCTGGAGTCATTCAAGGTCAGGCTTGATGGAGCTCTGAGCAACCTGACCTAAGTAAAGACGTCCTTGCTTATTGTAGGGGGGTTGGACTAGATGACCTTTGGACCAATACATTCTATGATTCTATGGTTTTCTGATGTGGTAGGAAATTTCACAGAATGGTAGGGGTTGGAAGGGACCTCTGGAGATCATCTAGTCCAACTCTCCTGCTAAAGCAGGTTCACCCAGAGCAGGTTACACAGAATTGTGTCCAGGTGGGTTTGGAATCTCTCCAGAGAAGGAGACTCCACAACCTCTCTGGGCAGCCTGGGCCAGACTGGCACCCTCACAGCAAAGCTTTTCCTCCTGTTCAGATGAAACTTTGTGTGCTCCAGTTTGTGCCTGTTGTCCTTTGTCCTGTCACTGGGCACCACTGACAAGAGTCTGGCCCCATCCTCTTGACACCTGCCCTTTAGATATTGATAAGATTCATTTGTTCTTCGGGCTTCAGAAGCAATAAAACCTCCAAGAAATTTGGGTAAATCCATCGCTCAGGCACATCAGCAACTCAGATGGAGGACGTGAGACTTACTAGAACATAGGACGTGGCTTCATAGGTATCATTAGCACAGCAACTCACTCCAACCTGGCTTAAACAGGACACCCCATGAGACCATCCACCACCACTTCTGTATGGGGAGGCCTTTTGGATGCACTAGTATATAGTAGTGCTCTCTCTTACCCTTAAAAAATAATTGTTCATTTTCCCTTCACATCCTCCTCTTTCCCTGGGTTGTCTTTGTCTTTGTCTTTTGGTTGGATGTTTTGTCTTGTTTTCCTAAGGAAAGCAATAAAACAAGGACGTGGGAATGCATCGGACCATCTGTTTAGACAGGGGTAAATACTCTTGCCTTTGGTACTAACCAGGAAAGGCTCCTTAGTGGAGCTGTTTTACAAGAATGACTGTGCCTGCTGCCACTCAGTAACTCATTAACTCGTCAAAAGTGAAGAGGAAAGCCTTGTTGCCAGTGCTTCCTCTCCCGTCTGAAATTTTCCAGCCCTGCCGCGGTTTAGGCAGCTTAGCATGGAGCTAATTGCCTTCCAAAAGATCTTTTTGTCGTGGCTGTTGTTGTGCCGGCGCTGGGTTGGGGCTGCACTCATTAATAATAATTTTAGCATATGAAAAGCTTGTAACGAATCCATGTGCTGCAGACGGCAGACGCAATTACAGCAATAACATAATTAGGGTTATGCAATAGCCGGCTGTATCCAGACCACTGGAGGAGGAAGAGACTCATGAAAGGGATGTGGGGGACGGCTGTAGCAGGGAAGGGCTGAAGGAAAGCTTGGAAACAACCTAGTGGCCAGCTCTTTTATGGGATGAAGAGAAGCAATGCAAGGACATGCTCTCAGCTGTGTTTACACAGCAGTTTTCGTTTCCTGGGAGGCATCTGAGCTGCAAAATTTGTGGTTGTGCTGATTCAGCTACAGGCAGCACAGCCTGATCCTATTTTGGAGAGAGGTTCAAGGCCAGGCTTTTGAATACTGATTGGACTTCGGCAGTAGTAACACGTCAGCTAAGCAAAATGTACCAGCCCCAAAGTTAGGTGAAGAACCGTCAGTTCTTCCAGAGATTTTGCCTTGAAGAGCTTGAGGGAACAATTCTGTCTGTGAACGCAAGCCCTGGCTGGGGCAATGATTTTATTTTGCCTGTGCATGGCTTTTCCTGCTGCTTTTCATCTCAGAATAAATGGTAGAGAGCAGGTGGGTGGCCCTGAGTCAATGGCTGAAGAGTGACTCGATGCGCAGGTAGTTTCTCTGGGAGAAGAAACCGTCCAGCATCGTTTCAGTGCAGAGGATGTGTGGGTCTGAGGCTCGTTTCCACCTTGCCTGCTGAGAACTGTGCTAAGAACAGCTTGTTGCAGCAGTGAGAAAACATCAGGAGTTTTTTTGGAGGCTAAAAGTGAAGTCGGACAAGCGAGCAGTCATCAGACAGACCAAAAGCTGCAGCATAGGCAGGGAATGAGCTTTTCCCCATGCCCCTGGGGATGCAATGAGACAGCAAGGGCTTTAATTACAGCCAGGGAGACTTTGGCTGGCCATCAGGGAAAACACTCTGATGGGAAGGACAGAGAAGCACAGGAAGGGATTGCCTGAGGAGAGTGGGAGGCTCTGTTGTTGGAGGCCTTTAAGAAAGGGGTAGACAAGCATCTGTCAAGAAGGCTTTAGACAGCGCTGATCCTGCCCTGAGGCAGGAGCTGGTCGGTTGACCTCCTGAGGCCCCTTGCAGCACCAGTTTTCATTATCTCTACTGACAACACCCCCCTACCTTGACCCTTGGTATGTTGTATCTCAAGCCTTCTTTCTGGCAGGGAAAGGAGATACAGAAGATTGCATTTTTTAAAGAAAAGCCAGGATCTGGACTTGTCATTTGATGCTCTCTTTCAAAGCCCTTGGAGTCACCTCAATGTTTCTGTTTAAAACCTCACTATCTTACAACGTTGGGGTGCATGCAGCTTATGATTTTTATTGTACTAAACTAGCCCAGTTTGCCTTCTTTCTAAAGCTAGCTGTGAAGTGGCCAACAGACATCACAAGCACTGCACTGGTAGAGACCATCTGTTGACTACAGAGTCCTGAAACCACAGGCTGACAAGTTCTGTAGGTTAAATCCTGAATGGGTACAGACTATCCATTTCGTGTACTCCAAAGACATTCCTGCAGCGTTTTCTAACAAGATGAAGACCTCAACATCTAAAGGCTAAAAGCATGCAAATCATAGTTGCTTCAGGAAAAGGAAATAGATGAGGTCATGGACACAAGAGCTGAGTACCAACAGCTAGAGCAGGTAGTGTTTGTATCTGAGTTAACATAATAAACTCCAGATGTTATAATTATGAGTCCCACAGATCAGGTCACTTTGAATGTCTTTTAGTCCCAAATCTGGCAAGCCCATTCTGAATGGTCTTCATTGGAAAGTTCTCCAGGTGTTAAGAATACTTGCAATGTCTCCATTGACTTTCAGCTTTTCTTTGAGGGATTATTTTTAATGCACAATAAGCAGTCAAAAGGAGACCAGGTCCCTACAGAGATGAGAAAAAAAGCCCCGGTTCCTCTCCTTGGAGCTCTGCAGGTATTTTGGGCACCAGTGTGCAATGGGAAAACTCTTTGGCTTCTGCTTTTTGTGCTCTGCCCCTTTTCAGTCTTCCACATCCCTGCCTCCATGGCAGGCTTCGGTAGGGAAACATCATATTGATTGTGATGCAGGCAATTAAATGGTGTTAATGAAGTTCAAACAAGTGTTATCATAAGCTTGGCAGCATGGAGAGAAATGAAAGGTCAGCCACAGCCCTTTGTCATCTTTTCAGTGTGGTGTTGAATGCTAATGCGACAGTCCCAATTAGAACAGGCTCCCCTTTGTATTGCTTGGGGATTGCATCAAATGCTCCCAAGTTCTCCAGATTTCTAGGCTCAAAGGGGACATTTGAAGTAAACTTGAAAAGATGCAGATCTGAAGCTGCTCTAATGTAAATTCAGCAAAGCCTATGGAGTTATACTAACAGAAGTCAGATGAGAATCTGGTCTACCGCTCCCATTCTTTTCCTCTTTTTTTTGATAGACTCATAAAATGGTAATTGAAAAGCCTCCACCTTGTTTTAGAACTACAGTCTCACTCTTCATGGCTTCAACAAAAGCCAAAGAGCCTGTCCCATTTCCTGGGTTAATTCTCTCGCCTCAGTCAGGCCTCATCTCCCGCTGCAGAGAACCCAAGTTGTGGCTGCACTTAGACACTTTTTTAGCCATCCATTTTCCCAGTGAAAAAGCTCTGGTTTGTAATTTGAATGCTGAACCTGATTTTCACCAAAAGTCAGGAGTTCTCAGCAGGATTCTTTCAGCAGGCAGAGCCTACCTTTGCTTCCAATAGCGTTAAAAACAGACTGTTGAGATCAAATCCCCAGTTGACTGCTATGTGGAGGTAGACCATTGGTCAAGCCAGAATCTGTAGCTATTCCCTTCCCAAACTACATTCACAGTCTAAAGAGGTGGAAAACTAATCTTTGAAGGACTACAGGAATGTACTTTCATCCATGCCTGCTTCTTATGTCAAAGGCATTCCCTGCTTTGAGTTTTGTGAGTCCTAAAGGCACACTCCATGCTGAGAAACCAGCAGTTGCAAAGGAATATCTTGGAGTAATCCAGCTCAGCTACCATTTCAACAGAGCTGTTGAAAGACAGGAGCCTGTCTTTATTCCAAAGTGCCTTCAAGTTGGGTTACAATCTACCACTGCCTAATTGCCCTCTTATAGTTCCTTCATCATCAAAGAAGTTCATTTGATTTCAGGTTCTTCTGATTTACTCAACTGCTTCTTAAACTCCCTGGCTGCAATCTTTTTATCTTAGGATTTGCTCTTTGAAGAAGTCTAGTGGTCTTGAAGGATGCCATCTCCAGCTAATGCTGACTACACAAATAGCTCCAACCAGCACTGGAAGCCTTTGGGTTTGGAATAACTCCCTCAAAGTACAGTTGCAGAATGGAGCAAAGGAATTCATTAACTCAGGGTAGAATTGAAATTATATTTTATTCATCCTTGATACCTTTTTTTTTTTTCTTTGATCTACCACACCATCCAGGTGCCACTGCCTTGAGTCAGTGGAATTGACACACAAAAATGTAAGCAAGGCAGAAGTTCTAACCATATTCCTAAAACCTGCAGCCTCCCCTTGGGCTTCAGTTCAAGTTGTCAGACATCAGTGCAGATAACAACCCAGCACATGCTGGGCACAGAAATCCAGTGCTGTTTACTAGCAGCAGGAGGTGTTATGTACCTCTTTTGCAGACCCAGTTGTTTGGGAAAACTTCCAGGGAAATGCAGCACCTGTTGCTGAAGATCACTGGGCAATAGGATTTAGCTCCAAAAAGTTGAAAAGTAAAATCAATATTTAAAAAAACCCAACAAAATGGAAACTGCAGCCTACTGTTTAGCCTTGAAAAAAAAAAAAAAAAGGTGTTGCACAAGGAAATACCTCGTTCTCCACCAACATACCTCAGTTTGTCACTCCAATGTAAGACAAAAAGTCAGCTAGGGTCAATTCTTAAACTATTTGTCCACAGAAACCAAATGCCCACTACATGCAAGGTTGTCCTCACTAGAGTATGACACCTTTGGGTCACTGTTGGTGCGAACTGGATTTCTGTTGGCGTAAACTGGATTTCTAAGTGAATCTCGAGCACATTTTACCCCCATCCAAGTCAATCCAGCAACCAACCCCAATACATACAAAGAAACTTGGACACAGTACCAGAAGTAGGTCATAATTAAGCAAGGTAGCTTGCAAGAGCCGTACAGGTTGCCTAGAAACGACATTTGCAGGAGTGTTTAACCACATCTAAAAATAATTGTCCAGACAAATCAGAGACCAATGGGAGTGTTGTTGTAAAAAATGTCACCTCATGCTGACAAGGGGACAGAGCTCTTTGATCAGCCATGCTCTCCTTTCACAAAATGAAAGAAAACCATCCCCACCAAAGGAAATACAGTGGTTCACAGCGCAGGGTGCCTACAGGAGCAGAGGTCTCATAAAACCTGCATGATATAGTATCAATTTTAGACTGTGCCTATGAAGTCATCCTGACAAATCATTGCTTAAAACCGGACGGCACTACACAGGAATGATCTGTGTAATAATCCATCTTTGTATTTATAGAGCGACAGTCACTCTCCATCTGTGCCGTTCCCAAACCTGTCAATAACACCAAGCAGGCATAGCGCACTGGAAAACAAAGCACCGATCAACTTCTGCAGGGCTTGCTCCTGCAGACAGGCTCCTGCTGAATGGAGTGCAAGACGTGTGATTTGCTTGTCCTGCCTAATATCTTAGAGAAATGGAAGCCCCTGTATACTCAGGAATACTTATCTTGGTTGTATTCCCTGTGGAGTAGCTCTGCCAGGCACTGACCTTCAGTGCAGTAGCTTGAACAGTGCAGCAACAGGTCTTACAGATATGGATAAAATGCTTGGAAAGACCTCTGACCTTTCAGAAAATACCTGCAGAGCTTCAGTCACCAGCCTGTCAATCTTATGGCGTCTCATTCAAAGCACAGAGGAGCCTCCAAGGAAAGCTCCTGGACTCAGAATAAGGAAGATAATTGTACGACCCTCAAGATCAAGGCAGTGTGGGGACTGCTACAACGATGCTGAGAATAGCAAACCACTTCTAGTCTGCTTGGAAAGACTTAGAAGCTCATACACTTCACAGGGCTCCAAACACCTCACCTCCCCTTCCTTCCTTCCTCCCTCTATCACTTCTCAACAGTTTCTCCTCAAGAGAAACAATGATGGCAAACACCTTCAGTTCACACCTCTAATTAAATTTCTATCTCTGCTGCAAGGCATGTGGGAATAAAAGGCTAATATGGAGCTTTCTACTCAGGAAATAACCAAAGAAGAAAAGCCCAGAGGCAGCTACCAAAAGCATTCCTGATGATGCCTCCTACCTCCATCCATGAAGCAAGGCCTTGTTGCATCATATGCTTATGTCACTTCTATTTCAAGAGCTAAAACTCACCTTTCCACCCAGTTCTTGTAGCTGGGGATGTCCTTGGCATAAAGAAGCTTGTTGGAGGGTGAGTCTTTGCCCAGACGGTGCTCTGAGGTCGAACAGGAGTCCATGAAAGTCTGAGCCACTACAGAGAGGCAGGCGTCTGTGATGCTGTTCTTGTGGATGTCGAAGACAAACTGTGGGTTCTTGATCATGTTAACCCAGAACCGTAGCGGCAGGCTGCAAGAGGGTGGAACGGGTGAGTCAGTGCACAGTTCACGGGCTTTGTTGTGTGAGGTTACAATGGTAAATGATGGATGGGAATCAAAGACCACGGTGTGGAGATAAGGATTCTGGGATAAGCTTTGATGTACGATAAATTCCTCCCCTACAGGACTCCAGGGGTGGTAGTGGAGTCACCTCAGGAGTGGCTTTTGTCCCTCTTCTCCTTACCTGCCAGATTTTGTCAGTCTTAAAGTCATCATCATAGTGATGTTGCACGGAAATTTATGGGGGTATAGCTGAGGTGACCAAAATGACTTCTAACTATGTTCGTTTGCCATGTGAAGTTGCTCCTGTTGGCTGCTTCATTGGACAAGGATAGGCGTTCCATCTACAAAACTTAGGGTTACCTTTTGTGATTGAGGGACTTGGCTTTTAGCCCTCATGGCAACTCCATGGGAAGAGAGGAAAAGCTCCAAGGTTGAGACTAGGAGTGTTAATGGCATGTACTGTGTGCTGTGGGCACCGTGTAATGTCATGAGCCACAGCTCAAGCCCAAACCCACTTATGACAGCAGCACACTGGGCATGAAGTATTCATTACATGACAGGGAAAACACTGCTGCCTCAAGGAAAAAAAAAAGGAGCTGGGAAACAAGTGTTGCAGCCTTTGAAATGAAAATATATCCCCCCCCTAACCAAGGAAATGTTATTCCAATTGGAATCCAAAGGCCTTCCTCCCCCTCGCCTTCTGCTCTTTCTCACCAAAGCGTCCTATGATTCTATGATTCATTTGTACGAGATGCCCTGAGGTATCTACCTCCAGCCTTTGCCTCAAGCCTTTTTATCAGGGCAAATGTATTCACATGATTGCGGCCTAGAAGCTGGGATGTGTCACTGATCACAGAGTCAAAGCCTTACGTCTCTGTCAGGTAGACTGTTAAGTCTACCTTCAGTGTCCGCACCTTCCCAAGAGGAGTTTATTCTTCAACTTAACAAATTCACTTGATGTTCAGGCTAAAATCCCCAGTTCCTCAGCTCCTTCTATTAACCCCTTGTGTTCACAGCACCATAAAAAATTCATCCTCAAGTTCAATACATTTCAGGTAACAGCAGGCAGTTTAGCATGTCCTGACGGAAGAGATGACACCACATTTTTCTCAACCATTATGTGTTCTCCTGAGCCAGCAAAATCACAGAGGAAATGTAAGGAAAGCCCCACGCAGGTAATCCTATCAGCCAAGCTCTGAAGTAGGTAGTGATGGCAATGAGACCTGATGTTGCTGGTGAGAAGGAAACCTTTTAGGCTGGGGGTGGAGGTTTATCTGTTGGAGGTTGAGGAGGATGAGTGAACCATGGAGAAGGAGGGCTTGTAGTGATAGAACAAGGTGTAATGGCTTTAAACTGAGAGAGGGGAGATTTGGATTATTCTTCATTATGAGGATGGTGAGACATCGGCACAGGTTGCCCAGGGAGGCTGTAGATGACCCAACAATGGATGTCTTCAAGACTGGGTTAGATGGGACTTTGGGCAACCTGGTTTAGTGGGAGGTGTCCCTGCCCATGGCAGGGGGGTTGGAACGAGGTGATCTCTTCCAACCCAAACCATTCTATGGTTCTATGATTCTGACTTCTTCTGCAGGTGTTTGGATGGCAAATGCAGCCACAGAGAGGCCGAGCAGAGAGCACATGTATGTCTGCTTGAGTATGTGAGGGGCTGGGGGAACGATGTCCCTAGCTGGGAATAATGAAGCCTGTGATGTGACTTTGAGTTAATTTAATCTGATTGAACAGATTTCTTCATCCTGCCCCTTTTCCCACATACACACACGCTCTGCCTTCCCCCTTCCCCCCTTAAATAAACCTCCTGCTCATTTAGTCTGAGTGGCTGCAATCAGCCTTAGATTAGTGCCGCAGATAATGTTAATAATATGCTAATGTTTCATTAGTTGAAAGCCTCTTTGGTGCATGGGGTTTCTTTTTTTATGTCACCGCGCTGTGACGATCTGCCATCAGCATGGCTGGTAAAAGGAAAAAATGCATGAGCTGGGAGCCCCATGGCTCTCCTCTGCTGTTCCTTTTATAGTCCCTGTATTTGCACAAGAGAAGGGGAGGGAGCGATTCCCCAGGGGACTTTTTCCAACAGGGAGACTCAGCGGAAAGGAGCCACGTGGATCTTTTCTCTCCGACGATGCTGGCTTTTCCCCGCTGTCCCATCACATGTACGAAGAGGGGCTGCTGCCTGGCAGCTAGAGCAGGGGGCTGATGTGAGGCTTTGTCACTCTCTCCGAAGGAGACTCACATTCAGCTCCTGACCTTTTAAGTGCTTAATACCATTTGAGATGCTTTCCAGCTGCCAGCTCAGGAGGGTACAAGTCTCCTGTGGGTGTTGTACATTCCCTGTGGATGTCTGGGATACTTTAAAGTATCTCAGAGGCATCATTAAATGCCTATGTGTGGGCAAACACATGGAGTCCTAGATGCCCTCTGACTATAAGGGGAATTCAAGCACCCAGTCTAGATGATGACAATGGTGCTGAAGTCTCTCCTATGCTTTCTTAGATACTCTTACAGTTCTGGGCATTGCAGGAGTGAAACACTTCACCATTTTTACTCAGGAGGTCCCTCAGAAATACTGCCATGTCCGCATAATACAGAGCAAACAGAAACCTGTTTAGGCAAAGCACTCCATCCTTGAGAGCGTCTTTTAGATTCTGGTATCTTCTGACTTCACCATCAACTTGGGAAGACTGAGCCTGGTCCTCTGAACCCCACATCAAGCTCCTCAGCTCCCCCAACAGCCAGATCTCAAATCACATGTCCCTCTACTCTCCTTCCAGTCCAGGATGTGGTGCTGGACTGTACTGAGGTGTCTCACTCACCAATTGCTCTTCCAGGTGTGCCGCACATGGGGGTCGTGGATGTTGTGCTTGTCAGCCTGCTCATCCAGGAAGTCAAACATGTATTTGATAGCCAGGGGAAGTGCACTGCCACGGTGAGCAGTGCTGAAGATGGTCTCAAAGAGGTCATCTACAAATTTCTGGAGGGTGCCCTGTTGAGAGAAGGAAGGGAAGAAGAACATGAGATACCAAATGGGAAGAGGATGTTGAATTTTGGTACCCCACTAAAACAGAATATGTCTGTGGATCAGGCCCAAAAAGTGTGATTAAAAAGTGGGAGCCATCTAATATCTGTTAAATGTGACGTGAGTTGAAAATATCAAGACAGATGCCTTTAAGCAGGCATGTGCATCTTCACAATATCTGCTACATCTGGTTAGCAGCCACATGTAGCAGGTCAAGATCCTACCTGTCCTCTCTGCTACTAGCATTCCCTGCCAGGGAGGGTGGCTGAGCTGTGGTGAGATACCTTGCCCCATCTCAGGCACATGGTGATGGAGAGGGCCTGATCTGTTTCCACTGAGATTCCTCTCCTCTGCATCCTATCAACTGCTTTAGTGAACGCATGAGACACAAGCTAACCATTTTCCGTGCTGGCTTTCACCCAGGGCCAGTTCTTAAGCTGGAAATAGAAGTCAGATGACAGTAGAGCAGAGCAGAAGCTGTCATTGCTACAAATGGGACAAGAGTACCTGGAGAGAGATGGCTGGTTTATAACTATGAGTAGTTATAAATAACACAAATTTAACCTTAATCCCCAACAGGCCTTCTCATCTTTTATTACCCATTGGCATGGGACTGAAGCAAACCCTAGAAGCAATGCATGGATGTGTCAGGTACAGCTCTGCAGAGCTCAGTGATGTTCACTGCAGAGACTGCATAAGTCTCACTACGCTCCTCTGGGAGGAGAATCCCAGATCCTGTGCTTGGAGAACCATCCTGGACAAGCCAGTGAGGACAGGTGACCTTTAGCAAGGAGGTGAAGAGCTGGAATATCAGAGGGTGACTAGGTTTGGAGAAGGGGGCAGCTGAGGAGTTGTGACGACCAGATGAGCTGCAGGATGGGTTTGGGGGGAACCAGACAAGGCATGCTTTCCCTACTAAATGGGGAGCTCTAGCCCACGTTTGAACCTCTGTTCTACCACCAGAGCTTCATCGGCATTTGTATCTGAACAAACCGTATGGCTGCTAAAATAACCAAAAAGCAATCAAATCTCCAGCAAACGTTTCCTGAGATGCAAGATTGCCTCTTCTGAAAAATAAACCCCTCCCCTTTCTCTGCAGTCCCAGGAAAGGAATTCTTGGAAGCACCAGGTTCCACCAGAGTGGCTCAAGTTTACATAGTGCTAACAAATGCTTAATTAGAAAGCTGGTGTCTCTTGCTGATTCACCACTTGATTTATTCTTCAGGAAACAATCAGAGGTACCCTTTTGCTTGTGTGAACTCCTACGGGGTGAATAAAGCCCCGCAGCACATGTCTGACTCAGAAAGGGCCCCTGAGGGGAAATCATGTTGGTCTGACACAGAAGAGCTGCCCTCAGGTTCAGTTTCTGGAGGGAATTAGTTCTCTACATGCTCACCCACACCAAAAACAAAGAAAACCTCTGAGGCTTTTAGGGAAGAGACTCGAGGTCTCAGAGGTCAGGGATTTACCAGAATAAAAGTCATTGTCAGTTTAACTAAGTATTCCCTAGGATTGCATTACAGCAATTGCTCTCTCTCTCCTCTTTCCCTCCCTCACATGGTCACGAGGAGAAAAGAAAATTGCTCAGCCCAAGAGGGGAAACAATAACCCCCCAGCCTCTCTACTCTCTCTGTTGCTGTGCAAGTTTCACAGCTGCTTTCCTGTAGTCTCCGCAAAAAAAACAACCTCCCAAGTGTTGAGTTTGTGACCTGGAACAGAAAGCAAAAAGCCATTCAGTGGTGGGGTAGGGGACGTATCCCCAGGCGGCGTAAATCAGCACCGGTTCAATGCTTGCTGGTTTACACCAGCTGGGGCCCGAGCCCTGGGGAGCATCATTTGCTTTAGACGTTGTCTGATCCGTGAACGCACCTTGATGCCAGGGAGCTGGGCGTGTACCAGGGGCTAAAGACAAAAGGGGCTTCGTCTCCAAATCCCACCGCGATGTGGACAGCCTGAGTGAGGCTGCAGGGAGAGTCAGACATCGGAGGCAAAGTGAGCTGAGGAGAAGCAGGTAAAGCTGTATGGTAGGACTTAAGTGTGTGATGGAGACCTGTCTGATGGGCAAATTCAGATGGTGGTTGCATGAACATGTGAAATTGTGTTGGTGCTTATTAACACACTAACAAGAAATGATAATAGCCAAAGCTTCAGAGAAGGGAAGAAGAGTGGGCTATTTGGTTTAACCCTCCTCAGAATGGGGTGAGATAACACCATGATCAGCCACACTTGAGCCACAGCTACCCTGCATTTTCCTCTTCTGGGATGCACGGAGATAACTCTCATGTCAGAGAGACTTGGGCACAGGGATGTTCTGTGCTGCAAGAGGACACCACCTCAATACAAGAGAGATATCTAGGTGCTGGAGTGAGTGCAGAGGAGGGCAACGAAGCTGGTGAAGGGCTTGGAGAATAAGCCTTATGAAGAGCGATTGAAGGAGCTAGGACTGTTTAGTCTGAGGAAGAGGAGGCCAAGGGGAGACCTCATCACTCTACAACCAGCTGGTCTCTTCTTGTGGGTAATTAGCAATAGAATAAGGGGGAATGGCTTCAAGCTGCAACAGGGCAGGTTTAGACTGGACATCAGGGACAAATTCTTCACAGAAAGAGTAGTCAGATACTGGAACAGACTGCCCAGGCAGGTGGTAGAGTCACGATCCCTGGATGCGTTTAAGGGTGGTTTAGATATGGTGTTGGGGGATATGGTTTAGGGGAGAACTTTGTAGAGTAGGGTTGATGGTTGGACTCAATGATCCCAAGGGTCTTCTCCAACCTGAATGATTCTATGATTCTACGAGTCCACGTTTTGCAGAGCATCTCTACTCACCTCACACCTAAGCACTAAGGCTTGCCTTGCACCAGACTGGCACACATCAGAGTGACTCTAGAAGGTTTAGCCAAGACAGTGACACACTCCTGCCCTATTTGTAGTCTGAAGACACTAAAGGACCCCAAGCTGGGATTCTCCAGTACTTCCTGCTGTGATTTTCACCACTCTGAATGGGTGGGAAGCACTCCTATAATGACTGATAAGTGTGCAAGTGACTGTAAAGAGCAAAAGAGAATTAAGGCGCTGTTTCTACCCTTTGGTTCTGGCTCAATGAGCCACACTAGTACTCTTCAGATTTGTCCCTAGGAGACACTTTCAACTGGGCCAGCAAATAAAAACTGCAAACCCTCCCAGCACTCATCTGCGTGCTGCCTTCCCTTCACAAAGGAACCAGGGTCTACCCACAGGGTGGGATGAGGAGAACAAGAGCAAGACAGCATAGGACAGTTGCAGCAATTCTTGTAAAGCCAGTGTTTGAAGTGAGAGGAGAAGGCTGTGCAGATGATCAGTCCCCAAGTGGTATGAACATGGTGAGGCCTCAAGTGTAATGATTTCAGTAGGGATTAAGCCTTGTAAAATGAAATGTGCAAGTCATAGCAACCAGTGGGAGAACCATTTTCATTAGTCAGAGCTGAACTGAACAGATGACCTTTAGCTCCCCATCTGTCCATCTGCAGAGCCTGATGAGTCCTCATTTTCCAGTCTACCAATAAAATTATTAAGCACTTTAAACATTCTTTCAAACTAATTCATTTCTAGGTGATTTTGGAGTGTTAGATTTTTCTTGATAGCGATTTCCCTTATTAATTCTGTCATTATAGCTGCAGCATGAATTTTATTT
The DNA here is from genome assembly GCA_033124195.1 of Coracias cyanogaster. NCBI lineage: Eukaryota > Metazoa > Chordata > Aves > Coraciiformes > Coraciidae > Coracias > Coracias cyanogaster. The sequence goes on along the minus strand of JAVSBS010007009.1, from coordinate 111,421 downwards.
GTTTTAGGCAGATGAAAGGCAAAGCGAGACATAAATCTTCTAGTGATCCCCTGTAGCTAGCAACCTTTTTGTTTGGAAAGGCAGACAGATGCAGGTATATTTACTCTTCTCCAAATATGATGGAGTAGCATTTGAAAATAAGATGTCAGCTGTTTGTTCTAAATATTTAATTAAGCTGCCAGATAAACATATTTCAACATTTAAAATGTACTGTATTTTTGCTTAATGGCATTAATATAAACTAATGTGTTTAAATTATCTTCAACTTTTTAATGGAGCTTAGGTGGATATACAACTTAAATATCAATCCTTGTTTGCTGCTCTTGTTTCACTGAGCACAAAGATAAGAATTTCTGGCATAAAGTAACACAGGAAATTCAGTCATGATTTATGAAAGCCTCATTTAACATTGATAGAGCTACAGGGACCATTCACCCTGGTCAGTGCTGTATTCTTAAGGCAGAGCACAAAACTATGCCTTTAAATGTGCCTTGCAGTGCCACAAGAGTAAAGCAACAGAAGGACTGAGATTTCAGCTTTACTGCTCCACCTTAACTGTGAAATAGTTTTTGGAGTAACAGAACCAAAATGCATTGAGCCTCCTCAGGTAGGATGTGCCAGTACTGGAGGAAATGTAAATTAAATTCTGCCATCCTTGCTCCTGGGGGCCCTCAGTTCACAGCAAATGCCCTGGAAGAGTATAAAAAGTACTGTAAAGGTAGGAAACAGACAGATGGCAGAAGAGACCCTGCAGCCCCAGGAGGAGGGGTGCAGGAAAGACACCAGAGCAGAGTGTGCAGGAGTAGGCCATCCCCTTCCTCCCTAAATGAGCTACATCAAAAGTCTTCCCAGATGTAGAGAAAAGGAAATAACACAACTGTGCTGAGCTCAGAAGAGAATTCTGTCCTAGAGAATTACTAAGAAGCCATACATTTAACCTGCTCATAAAGTAAAATTGTATCAATGCACAAAATACATGGTATATAATAATACTATTGAATTTTTGAGTCTTCCTCCATGTCTATTGTGAATGTGGGCTTGAGAAGTTTGCTAAATTTTGGAGCAAAGCGTCTAAAACCTCCTAAACTTTTCTTTCTTTATATCCTCAATTTAGCCTCCATGCTTTCCACTGACATATTGGCAGTCAGAGGAAAAATGTGTCATGGGAAGAGATTTCCAAAGGGAAAAAATAATCAGAATGGGAAGAAAAAGCCTGCAGCAGATAATTTTTAATGGTCTCTGAACCACCAAGATTCTCAGTTGAGCAAGGTCAGGGAAACTATGCAAAAAACCTGAGCTGGGAGACTCCGCAAAGGCAGGGCAGTTGTCCTAGAACACTGAACTGGACACTGAAGATAAGCAAGACAAATTGTTGTCTTTACACTAACTTGTATCCCTACTGGGGTGGAGAGAGTTGGTTACACATCTCCCAGCCATTAAACTACTAGTAAGAGCACACCTCCCATGGCTGCTTGTGTAAGTACATGGAAATACTTTACAAACAGAATGGTCTAAATGCAGTAACCAGCCACGTTGCGAGAACATAAGCATATTCCAACAAGTAGCCTTGCTACTTGTGTAGGCTGCTGTAGGAAAGGGAACTTGCCCTCTACCCAAATGACAGTCTGCTCCCTCCAGTCAGTCCCATCCAGCAATGGAGGAAGAAACTTTCCCAACCTCAAAAAAAAAATCATTCTTGTTCCTAACTTCATCTGGAGGCATTTAGTTATGAGTCTCTCACCAAGTGGCTCAGTAAGAAGGCAAAAAGTGCTGTCGATCCTCTTCCTAAGCGGAGAGAGGCCAGTGAACCTCTACAGCTCTCTCTGTTCTGCCAGTCAGCCAAATCACTCTTTCACAAGCTCCAAGGGCAAAAAAAGCTGTGAAGACATTGTCCCTGAAAAGGATAAAGTATTTCCTTTTTCTCCCTATCTTTCTGAAAACCTCTTCACCTCTGAAGATCCTGGAATCATTGTTGCTCTAAATGCTTTTCCTCTCTAATTCCTTTTAGATCAAATTTGCTGCCTTTGTCCCTGCTATTTAGTCTGTGCACATCTGTGGGCCCAGGTATTATGGAGCTTTTCATATTTTCTATAGTTAGAAAGGTTAGGAGTGGTATGTCCCTCTGCAGTTCTTACAGCTGGGTATTTCTCATACTTCTGTTCAAGGCACTTTTTTAGAAAATGGAGGGTAACATTACAAAGTATTCTGTTCCATCCCAATCCTCTGAGCCACACACTGACTGGCATCTCATTGCTTTCCCCTGCTCCCCACTCAGAGGTTTGATAGCCCAAAGGCTGAGCTTCAGACAGCAGTTCCTTTTAAAAGCACGTTACCTTTTTAATGAATCCTTATCACTGGTAATTATTCTGCTCACAACTGGATGACAAGCTATTGGATCTAGGGCTGGGTAACAATATTCTGCCTCATTAAAACCTCACTCGAATGTTCTGACTCTGCGTCACAGACAGAACCATCATCTGTTTCTGCCAAGAGCTGTAATTTCACTGTAATCACCAGGCTAAGTTACAAACTACAAAGTGGTACCTACTAGCATTCATTTAACAAAAGAAAACCCTCCAAACTAGTAAATCATTTTCAATAGTATTCATAGCCTTCACACGCTCCTGATGCAAACAATCCCAAGGCAACTTTCTTCTGCAGGAAAGTGACTGGAAGGTTGAGGTGTGGACTTGTGCAACAACCACTGAATACAGAAGCTGACCATTGCAGTACTGATTTGCACACAAGCAAACCCAGCTAGGAAATTGAGAATTAGCTTAACTATTTGCAGCCAAGACTCCTTAAACTCTTCTTCTACGGATATAGAATTTAAGCTGCTATTTTCTGCATGTGTGTACATGAGAGAGACAGTGTGACTGTCTTGCAATAATAAAACCAAATTCAGCACAAGAGCAGATGTCTCAGAGATGTTTCATGAAAATTGACTGCCAATGAAAGCTTGTAAAGGCCTAAAAGACATGACACGAAGGCACACTTCACAGAATCACACAGAATCACAGAATGCCAGGGACGGGAAGGGACCTCGAAAGATCATCTAGTCCAATCCCCCTGCCAGAGAAGGATCTCCTAGATCACGTCACACAGGGACACGTTGAGGCGGGACTTCATTAGACACTAAACAGACAAGCACAAGATACAATCTAGAGGAAAGCAGACTGCATTAACTCCAGTGCGTACAGACCAACGTGCTTTGAAAAGGAAGGCCCAAACACCCTGCTGCTTTTAACATCAAGTACTTTGTTTCACAGCAGGTTGGGAACAATAATTGCACTCAGTGATGTGACAAATCCTCTCAGAAACTGAAGTAATGTCCAACTTTTAAAAGTGTTAATTCCTGAGAACAAGAATTTTAAGTGAAATGCTTGGAATAAATGAAAATCAGTATTTGTTGACAAGCAAGTCTCCATGTAAATTTTCAAACCAATTCCTCGTACAATTCCCATGTTGCCTTTGACATTTAGAAGCCCTTCAGATCTAAGCATTAATCCTCTCTCATCTGTATCTGCAGGTTTTAACATCAATATATTTTAAGTTTTATCCTACAGAGGACCTGTAATCTTCTCAGGAATTTGAAAGCGTGAGAGAAGATAAGGAGACTTAGCGGAAAAAATAATGATCCTGACACAAAAAATATTAAACAGTTAAACAATTACTTCAACTAAACTGAGAAGGATAATTAAAACACCTCATCTTTGTTGAATTTCAAGGGCAAGCACTAATAAAGTGAACAACCAAGCAAACAGAATCATAAAGGGATGTGCCACTGCCATCACAAGCTGTCAAGACTGAAGCCATGGTTTGACATTTTTAAGCCAGAGGGGATGGTATTGTTATGCTGGTTTCTACTACCCTGCTGTAGAACACCACTTTCTTAACGGTGATGTCACAAATACTGATGAGGCCTTCTGAGTCAGGCTAAAAATTACAAGATTAGAAAAAAGGAGGTGAATATTTTTTTACCTAGATCTGTTGTTTGATCCATTGTATAGCTTGGCAGACACAGCTCCAGATCAGGAGCAGGAGCAAACTGCCTGTCATCAGGAGGTTGGGAAATCCTTGAATTACTACGGTGTCCCTCTTTTCTGGGAAGTTTCTTCTGAGTTGATTGAAACATGAAACAAATCTCAACCCTCATTCTAGACTATGACTGACTTTTTCCAGATTGTTTTCACTGAGGATCTCTCCCCTTCTGACAGATGTCCTCACTGTTTCAAGGGCAAATATTTGACTCTTCTACATTGTGTACCTATGGGACACTGAAGGAACCCACCTAGTCCACACACTTGTGAATCAGCAAAAGATATCTGCACATTTATGAATGTTTTTGCATGCTACCATCCTTGTCTATGATAAGCATTCAATGTGTCAGTGTAGAAAACTTAGAGGCTTCTGTTAGGGCTAAATGTTGCCATAATTAAAGCAAAGTAAATTTTCCACTGAAACATATTCTCCAAATTTTCTTTCATTCTGAAAGGAATCACAAAATAAAATCACAACATGCTTTGCAATTTATACTGCTGTTTATTTAAGCACACTTCCAATCCTATTGAGGAGTCTATTTCCTAATTCCCTGACAGGAAAAGCCTATATAAATATCATAAATTCAAACAATAGCATGAAGGAACCATAGATACTCTATCTGAAAAAAAAAATCAAAGGGAAAACTCAAAAGATTAATCACTAGACTAATCCCAAAGACAAAATTATTTTCTCTCTTCTTGATCCAAGCAGCAAGCTCAATGATCTGGGATGCAGGGCAGTATCAGCTGGATACGTGCAGAAAACACTACATGAGCAAGTTGTTTGGCAAAATATTTTGCCTTGACACTGGAGAAAGAAGGCTTATGCATGCTAAGCATGATTTCTTTACCTTGCTGACTGCTAGACCAGAAAACATTCACATGTCCAGGCAAGTTAGAGAAGGTTATACAATGTTTTCAGAAATCATTAGGTTTATTATAGAACATCAGCAGAAGGATGATGCTGGTAATTATTTAAACAGGTAATTATGCAAAATACTATTACCAAACAATTTGTATCTCTTTTTAGAGAAACCTGAAACACATTTTCTGTTAGAGTCTGATTCTGCTGCCAGCCTTGGAGTTAAGATAAGTCATAAGTAGAGCTAAGATAAATGCTTTGCATCACACTATAAAATCAATGTGCCATCAATGAATTTTGTATTCATGTTCCTACATAACATCTCAAGTGTTGCCTGCGAGAGTGTTTGTGATTTTAAAGGATTATCAGAGAAGAGTTTAGTGAAAGCACATCCATTTATCTTATATAGGCACTCCAAAGGAGGTCAATTATGAATCTTGTAGTCATATAATTGCTTATATCAGTTAATTCTGTCTTCAGACATATTGGGGAAAATATGCAACTACTCTCTACAGAGCTGTTCTGCTCTGGGTTGCAACCAAGCACCAACAGCCTATGGAAAAACAAAAAGCATAGTGTTTACATACTGCAAATACCACAAATGTTAATAAAAGACAGGATAATGCACCTACATGGTTTAGCAAATAAATGTTTTCCCTCTGTTTTCTAAGCTGGACAATGCCACCTGACCCATAGTTGTTGAAGTGGGCAGCTTCAGTAGCTGTTCTGGCAGTCAGACTTGGGCAATTGGCCTGAGCTAAGCTAGGCACTGTGAGTCATTGAGCTGCCTGCCATCACTGTGGATGGCTGAGATGACCTTATCACTCAGACAGACCTTCAATTCACAAGTTACTAAAACTGTACCTCTCCTAAGCAGAAACTGTTGGATTTGGGGAGCTTCCTCAGGGTTCACACATGACCCACACAACAAGAAAGAGATTGAGCTCACTTAGCTTCTGACATCTGAAAAATAGAGGGCTACATCGGACCATCTAAACTTGGGGTCCCTTTATTATCAAAGGAGAGAAATTGGCACTTGTTGGGTATGGGTCATATGACCAATTTTAAATGTCTGCTTCAGGATGAAATGAATTGTATCATGGATCCCAGTGACTTATACTGACTAAATCTCAGTTGATTTACTCATGGTGTAGTCAGTGGACATATTGACTAGCTCATACACAGTTGTGCATTGCAGATATCTAGACTCACTCAGACAAACCTCTGTGTGGGGCCACAATTAGTTTGCTAAAAATGTCTGTACTGGTCATGCAAAATACCCTTGGTTATCTGGGATGTAAGTCTTGCAGGCAAGACACAAGATCCACAGAGGACTTGCCTCCTGCAGTGACACTGGTTGGGTGGAAAATCCTTGGACATCTCAGTTGCCTCAGATTATGTTCGCAACTGAACTGACCCACACTACATGCAGAAAAAGAAAATAAATGACATTTTCAGACAAGCCAGGACTCCACACCACCTTTCATGGTGGCAGCAGCAACAGTTTGGGAAAGGGAGTTTGGCCACCTGTGCCCATTAGTCACATCACACTGCAGGCTGTCCTCTGCCAGGCAGAAGGTCCTTCCTGCTGCCAACTGCAAGCACTGCAGCAGAGACTCCATTGCAGTTTACCACACTAGGTAGTTTATCTTGCTGCCTTACTGAGCTCTGCTTCAAGCACTGACAAGTTGCTTTGCCCTTATCAAAGTAACTGAAAGGTACTTTTGTTGATTAGAGCAACCCAGGTTTAATTCTTTAATGTAAAATTTATAGTAATTTTGTGTTGTTTCAATTCCAACCTTTGGCTGAAACCGTTCTGTCTCCTCGCTTGGGCTTTCTCCTCTGTTATATTCACAGGCAACAACACATTCCTACAACAGCCACTTGCAGCTTTTCTCTAAAGGACAAAAAAAGGAGCATAAAGCATCCAGTTTTTCATCCTGGCAAAATGAACACACAGCCTTCTCATTTGTAAAGTGAAAATGTTGCTTAACTCAACCTGTACATCTCTGTCTTGTTCACAGCCGGAAGCCAACCATTTTAAAGTGCAAAATATTTTTCTTCTCTAACTTTTATTAGAGAGGATTATAACATTATTTGATTTATGTGTAATTATTGTAATATGTATGTAGATATATATAATTATAAAATATATAATTTGATACTGTTCATTATATAAAGTGAATGATATCATTTTATAATATTCATTGACTTTGGGTTGCTGTACAAAATGAAATTTATATCAAAACTGCAATTTATGTCAAAACTGTGTTGTTGGTTGTCAACAAAAAGGAGTCCATATGCATTCACTTCCTGACATGGCAATGAACATGAGGCACAGGCACTACTTCAAATCATTTGTATGCTCAGCAGGATGCCGGCTGCCGTGGGCTGAATGGGATATCATCAGCTTCACAGGATTTTCAAATATCCAGGAGTTATAAACTGCTCAACAATTGGCCTGCTTTACTTATTCCATAAAATGCATAAATTTGGGGTAATGTTTCATCTCTGTATGACAGCAGGTGAACTATGACCTTTAACAGTAAATCCAGCAGTGAGCCACAAATGGTGTGGGCTGAACATGGATTCCTGGGTTGTTAAGTCATGTGTGAACTACAAGAACATAATGTACCTCTAGAAGGAACTTTAAGAGTCTAGAGACTGAAATTTCTAGTTCTGCTGAGCAAATCATACAGAAGTTCATGAATCTCCATGTGACATAATGAGTTGTGATGATTTGTACTGTCAAACCTTCAGCACTCATTCTATGTAGGATATATGTCTAAAAGGATAGATTTTTAAAAGGACATACAAAAATAACCACCCTGCAAAAATCCCTAATATCTGTGGGTTCAGCCTAAATCCCAGCAAAGTTAACAAAGTCTTATCACTGATTCCAGTGGTCTTTGGATCAAGCCATCTACCCAGTTGTATAGAAGACACCATGAAACTGTTCAGTTCAGGTTTTGATGAATGGACAAGTTATAGGTCTGTTGTACGCTGCGTCAGTGGTGTGCAAAGCAAGAACATTAATTCCATTAGCTGTCAGAACATGAGCTTGGCTCAAAAAAGTGCTTCTCCACTGCATAGAGATATGAATCCCTGGTGATTTTGCTGAGATAGTGTTGATCTATCTGTGATGCAAAAGAGTCACAGATATTCATGAAATACACCAAAGTTCCCAATATGTTCAGTCTGACGCAAAAAATCATCAAAATCGGCAAATGTATCAGTCCAGTCTAAACACACAGGGGAAACAGAAACAGTGCACAAGTGTGAGGAGCAAACTGTGCTCACAGCAAGCTCAAGAACGTTATTGATAACAGACTTTAAAATACCATATAGCTATGTCCTGTGTCTGGGAGCACCTCCGGAAGACCTAACAGCAGATCTAGCAGCAGTGCTGCAAAATCAGTCAAGTTTTATGGTCCAGACTGGCACAAATGCTAATGTGCTCAAAGGGGGAAACCTAACTGGGTTGTAAAGATAAAAAATTCAAGCTTGAACCAAAAGACTTGGCCATTTTGAGCTGGTAGTGCAGAACCACACTCAAGACACAGAGACTTGTGTGTCTTTGGCTTTGGGATGGAATCAAGAAACAGACTGAGGTATAGTGCCTGCTTAAGAAAAACTTTTTTTTATTGCATCAAACTGAAGGTAGGCTTTTCAATATATAAATAACTTGTAGGTATGTGTCTTGCTTTTCTGAGGTTCTTAAGTGCTTTCTGCTTCCACTGATTATGCTGGCCCTTGCTTTCACACAATAATTAGGCCACCTTTAGCATCCCATAAAAGCAAAAAGGCAGTACATCTGGTACCTCACATAGACTCTTTCCAAACACCAGGGCTAAGACCAGGACTTCTCTGAAGATTTGTATATTGAGGGTGAGGTTTCAAGATATAGAAAACTAAAATGTTCTCTTACTGCAACTACCTAGACTTCAGTGACACTTTTAAAAGTACTTGGATTCACTCCAAGATTAGTACAAATTTACCCAGAGCTTTCAGTATATATATGCAAAATTTCAAGTTTAAAACAAAACCAGGAACATGTTTCTGCACTTTTTCGTTTCAGGATCCAGGTTTCATAGTACTCTTGTTTCCTGTCTCTGATAAATGCCTTTTCAAGTGGTAGGGCTCCCTTTGAAAGCATGAAAGGTGTTCCCCTTTGAAAAAATATCTTCTGTGTGAGATAGGCATCCCTATGATCAATTTTTCATTCTGCTCTTTTTCTGTCTTCATAAGATTCTGATTCTCAAATAAATAAATTTCTAGAGTCATTGCACATTTTATTTTAGCTGAGCTATCATTAAAAATAACAGCTTCATCATATCTCCCCCAGAGAAATCATGTTATTTTATGTAGGACATTATTTCTTTTTTTTTTTTTTTAAATGTTTGTTTGGTTTTGTTTGGGGGTTTGTTTGTTGGGGTTTTTTTGGGTGGCGGGGTGAAAAAGTGGAGTGTTTTTTCCATGAAAACAGACATCTTTCACAGAGTACAATAGAACAAATTGCAACATTTTTCCTGAAAGAGATAGACATACTGACTAGAGGTGGCTCACTAGCAGTCAGGAATTGTGGGCAAATTGCTTCAAATATTTTAAGAGCAAAGTTGAGTGATAGTCAAGAGAAGTTAAATTTGAGACATTCAAGCTTAAACGCAGACCTCTGTCATTTCTGTTAATATTAAGTCCATCAGCTGTGTGCAGTCTTTGTCTGGTAAACATAAATAGCTCAGATTAGAGCCAAGAAGCCGTATCTAACTAATGGAACAAAACCAGAAACAAGCATACCGTGAACTTTCATGCTTTTTTTTAATTACAGCTCTTGATTTGTCTATGATTAGAATATAAAGTATTCTAATATTTTTGAGATTGTTGTCATGATGTACCCAGATTAGTCAGACCCTAGGTTTATTAAGAATCTCAGTAAAGTTCTGGTTCTCTGAAATTTCTGGTGTGGTTTCTTAAGCACTGATCCTATAGAAGTCTCTTCTACATAAAACTAGTGGTAAGAGGAAAAATGCACATGTTCTTTGTTTGTTTGTTTGTTTCCAAAAGGAAGCCTTAGAAAAGTATCTAATGTTAGCTATGAGACAGCATCTTCTTCAGGATTACACTCATGCACACAGTGGAGGAGGTCTCAATCCAGTGATGAACTCTACCAGAAAAAAAGACCTCTGGAAATGTCCTCCTTAACCCATCATTAAGAACTAGAACTTAAACCTCCTGCCATGTGTTTGCCATCAAGAAGAGCTCTGCTTATTCAAATAAGCATATACTCAAGTTGTCAATAAGTCATGCAGGTGTTTCGTGAGCCATAATTATTGTTACCCCATGGATTGGTAGAATACTATTAGCCCAGCACTCCTTTTTATATGAGACACAAGAAAAACGCTTGGGATGTTTTCTCCATGACCTAATATGCAATCCTTACACATGTACCATTCTTCAAAGTACCAGTCTTTTCAGTTTGGGTTTTTTGGTTTTTTTTTATAGATAGCTGATATGGCTTTTTTATGTGGAGACTATACTTAGAATTAGGTACATTTATTATGAATTAATAATTCATCATGCACTCTGGCAACACCTTTAATCCTTCAAGAGGACTTTCCAGGGTGAATGAACAAACCCTAGCAACAAGTGCTGCTTTAAATATTTGCATAGAGCCTTGAATTTGTACAAGATGGATCTACACCCAGAGCCCAGTAAAACATGCTCAAAAGCCTTGTTAGACTTAGAGTGAGCCTGTTTGCATAGCTCTATGAGGCAAATCCCATCTGGTCTCTTCAAAATTGAAGTTCACCGAACTTTCAAAGAGCCTGCAGCACCAGGCTGCACCATCAGACTCTCTGGAATTCACCCAGATATGCTCATAAGACCCCTCTGTGGTAGTTAAGTATTAGGGCTCTCATTTTACAGACAAGCCCAAAGGCATTGTTGAAATCTGTGATCAATATACAGAGAGAATAACAGAAGAAGAAGAAAAAAAAATCAAACAAGTCCAATTATTTGTTACACATTATTCACTCAGCATCCCCTGGAAGCAAGCAAATTCATAGTAAAGCCTGGAAACATTGTGCTCTTCCAATGCTGGTGTATTTTAGTGGTTTTTAGCTCTTCTGGTTTGTTTTTTTTACTAATTTTTAGACATTCAGGCATTTCCCACAGAGGCAGGAACCTTCAAATATTTCCCACAGAGTCAGAAACCCTTGGATACTGAAGTTAGCCCGAGTATTTTTTTTTCCTAATTACTCCTTCAGGATCCCTAAGAAGTAAGCACAGACCCTCTTAGCTCCCCACCTTCATCCTCCCTCCAGGAGACAACAGACCACAGACTGAAAATCAAACTGCATAGATTTTTCTGTTTGTCTCCAGCCCAGACTGTTTTAGCTCTCTATATGATGCCCTATCATTTTCAGAGGCTGTTCCAAATGCACTGAAAACCCGTCAAGAGCAAAATAGACTCTTAGAGCAACATATTTGGCTTGTAGAGTTTGAAAACTACATCAAAATCAGAAATGTTCCATTTATTAAGATTTCCTTTCAAGATCTAATAGCTCAAAGCTTCTCCTTTTTCTTTTTTGAAGTACCTAATGCCTGAACTGACTTTTTCTCTGAGGGCTGGCAAATATTTGGGTATCATTTGGAATAGACCAGCTTCTATTGACCAGTCTCTGTACAAGAACTGTATTAAAGAGTCTTGGTCATGTCCTGGTCACAGCACCATGTCTCTCAAGCCATAGCAATCCAAATCACAGCCCAGAGAGATTGCTTGTGTCTTGATCTGCCAACTCATTTTGAGAAGAAGAAGGAAACTAAGTCTCAAAAAGCTATAATTCAGATCTGTATGGTCAGCACATCTCGTTAACTGGTCAAGGACAATACATTTCTCTTTGCTTCTATTGTTATCTGCACTCTTTCTCACGTTTCCCACCATACCCATTGAAAATGAGGCCAGTCCAACAGGGGTATATGCAGTGTCATCTCCAGTGACAACAATTATTTTCAGCTACTCTTCTGTACTTTCTAAAGTTGATGGTGATTCTGGACGCCTCTTTTACCAACTACATAACCTGAAACATAGTAAGTCTCTCCAGAGAATCACATCAAGTTCTCTGAAAGATAGCCCAGCCTAGGTTCTGAAATAAGGAGCAGACTGAGGTCACCTACTCCATTTTAAAAATCTGGCTTTGATGGTATTATTTCTGCAAACATGGGTTCTCCTACTGCTGCCACTTGAGTTGTTGTCATGGTTTAACCCTACCCAGAAACTAAGCCACACAGAGCAGCTCCCTTGCTCCCCCACAGTGGGATGGAGGGAGAATCAGAAGAGTAAAAGTGAGAAGATTCATGGGTCAAGATAAAGACCCATATTTTAATAAGTAAAGAAAAAGCTGCACACACAAGGAAAGCAAAATAAGGAATTCATTCCCCACTTCCTATCATGAGGCAGGCGTTCAGCCATCTCCAGGAAAGACAGGCTCCATCACATGTAACAGTGACATGGGAAGACAAAATGTCATAACTGTGACAGTCTTCTTCCTTCTTCTTCCCCCAGCTTTATATGCTGAGCATGACATCATACAGTATAGAGTATATTTTGCTTAGTTGGTGTCAGCTGTCCTGGCTGTCTCCCTTACCAACCCCCAGCCTAGTCACTGATGGGGTGGTACAAGAAGCAGAAAAGGCCTTGACCCTGTGTAAGCACTGCTCAGCAATAATGAAAATATCTCTGTATTGCCAACAACGTTTTCTGCAAAAATCCAAAACACAGCCCCATAAGAGCACCCACGAAGAAAATTAACTCTATCCCAGCCAAAACCAGCACAATTGTCTTGATGCAATAGTGGAAATCTGAAGGCAAATGCTTATAAATATTTTAGTGTTGTTCAGCCAAAAAAAATGTAATCATCCCAAATAAACTGTGGGTATTGCTTTTGTGCCAAGTCCTACAGCCTACTTTAGGAGCCATGCTGGTATTTCTGTTTACCAGAAAGCTTACGTGTGAAAGGCATAATGCTTTGGTCCCCTGCAAAGTCCAAAGCTCAAACCCCAGCCATATGCGCTTCCCTGGAAGCTTGCCTCTGTCACCTAAAGCAATCTCTCATTTTCTCCAGGGTTACAAGGAGAGAAAACATCTGTCCAAAGACAAATATTTCCAGAACTCTTTCACTTTATCAGCCAAGGCATTGAACTCACATGGAAATACACTGGAAAACTTGGAATTTTTCTTAAAAAAGGAATGCTGTTCACTTGCCAAAAAGGCTCTAGGGACCAGTTAAAACACCAACAAATGTTTCTAAAGCTTTACTTAATTTTTTTTAATAACTCTGACCACCCCAAGTATTTTCCGATAAAGTATCTGCTGGTCAGGGAGGACAGTAACAACCAATGTTGGCATTGGTTACTACGAAATTAAAATGATAAAGAGGTAGGTAATGTGCTCAAATAAGAGATAAGGAATGGCTGGGAAGCTACAGAGTATGAGGTACTTGATTAAGGTGGCTTTTATCTTCATTCAAGTCAAAATTGCATCCTAGACAAATTTGGCTTAATCTGTTCAAGCAAAGCAACAGCAAGAAGAATAAAGTGACATTTGAGAATCAAAAGTGATGTTTGCATGCTAAATAATCTAATAAAAACAAGACAACCCTGTTTCTTGCTCCCTACACACAGTTAATATGCTGAATTGTCTCTGCAAATAGCACTTGTCAGTGGCTCATAAAAGCCATTGTTGGCGCCTGGTAATGTCAACCTCTGCTTTAAGAAGCGATTTTGCATTAATGACAATGTGGGATGCTGTGTTTATTGCTTCTCAGTGGCTCCAAATGAAATGGACTTAGGAACTGATTCACTTCTACAAGGGGACTACTCTGGTCTCAAACACATTCTCCTGAAGGAGACAAAAGGAAGGCAGAAAACAATGTGTGGCTCCTGCAACCACAAACCATTCTGCAGACTCAAATGAAGGCTTCCCATCTTAGCAGAGCCTCCTGCAGGAGTCTCAAACTCAACAGAGATAAAACAGTCCTCCCATGAGCCAGAACAATATTTTAGAGATCAGATAAATTTAAATATCAGTCTGGTTGGAGGGTCAAATAAAAAAATCCAAGAGAAATTGAGCCATCCAAAAATAATGCTGGAGGTTATGGTCACCCCAAGACCAACATCCCAACATATCTGCTAGACTTTCCATGCTGCAGCTGCATCCTCACTCATCCTGGGCATAGCTAAGCCAGCTGCTTGTGTGCAGGGGTGCCACCCAAGCAAGTACAGATCTGCTCCCTTGGGATGCACTTTGACACTGAAGGTGAAAGTGCCCTGAGGACCACAGCCTGGATGATCTTCATAGATCAAGAGGCATAAGGGGATGCTTCTCAGCAAGTCTGGCACTCACCAGGGTCTTCATCACAACTTGTACTTTTGCTGTGAGCTCATTTCTTATAGCAAAAACATCCTCATTGCAAAATGCCTGTAACACAAATGGCCAAGAATGGGTTCAGCTGATCCCCTGGAGCTTGGGGACAATTGAGAAAGGGTGAGCCAGGAGTCCTGGCTGTGGAGTATCATATTTATCTCATATGCAGTCAAATACAAAAGCTTCTAGTCTCTTGCTTCCAGCCACACAGGTATGCATGTTTTAAATTTGGGGGCTTGCATTCATCCTACTACTCTCTCCTTCTAACTTTCCTGCCTTTGCTTGCCCTTTCCTCCTGGGACATGTCATAGATCACATCCCACATTAAAGCCTGATTACTGAAGTTTTTCCCAGTGCCAAAATTTCAGGTGTATCTATCTGTTCTGCCTCCACAATGACATGAGTTTCCATGGCTTCAGTACTCACAGTCTGTGGTGTTTCTGAAATCAGTTCCCAGCAAAATGTTGGCAAGAAGGGGTCTGTGATGGAAAGTGCACAGAGGACACAGTCAAACACAGGACAGTGCAAAGCCTGATGAGGTGCCAGGGAGGGCTAAGGGGTGATCAGATTTAACATAGATCCAACCTAGTTAATGCTTTGATGTCAATACAACATATCAGAGCTCAAGTACAGCTCATACCCCATCACTCTGTCAGGAAGGCCAGACAGGATGTTCAGCCTGAATGAGCATTCTGATGTGGACTATCAAGGAACCAGGGACCAACGCTGAAGTCATCTGATGATACAGAAACAGCCTTTGGTCCAAAACCCAGAATGCCAAACTCTTGATGCCGCTGTAAACTGTGTCTTTCTATATCCCCTTTTGAGAAAAACTTTTCTGTCTCTCTGGTCTGGTGGAATAGAAAGGGAATATGATTTCAGCAAGACATTGACAGACTTGTAGGATTTGTGTGGATCCACAAATTATTGCCTTGCAAAATCTGATGAGTTGCAAGAACTGAGACTCCAGCTTACATGACCTATAATGACCAGCCTACTCTGTGTACTTAAAAGCACCATCGCATTCCATCTCTAGATTATTTCATGTGTGTAAGGTTTGAGCTAAGAACCAGAAATCTTAAAACAATTTTGAGGCAAAGGTAAAGGTTTTTCGCCTTAACTACTCTCAGAAGCATTTTTTTCAATGCCATTGTTTTCAATGGCTTTGCACAGGCACAGCTTCTTGGAGGCAGGAAAGAGACTGATGATAACACACACAAAGAATCGAATGCACAGTTCATTGCCTCTTTGCTGTGCAGTTGTCTTAGCTACAACAGTAATAAAGTGCATTTGTCACCAAAACCAGGCAATTGTCTTGAAATAAACATAGGAAGCCACAAATCTATGCCTAAGAAGGTGTCATTTTTTAAAACAATTTTCTTTCAGAAATGCACTCTAAACCACTTTCTGGAGCAGTATACATTTCAGTTTAAATGATTCATATACTGGCTTGCTTCGCAGTTTGTACATGATGTATTTTCATTTTTAATTTAAATACAAAGAACTCCTGGCAAGGTACTGATGGTGGGTAGGAAGAAAATGCAATCAGGATTTGGGGAGTCATTGCCAAATTACAGCTTCTATAAAATCTATTAGAGGCGGAACACTGAAGGTATTTCCCTGCTGCCACCATAACAGCAGGATTACATGTGTGCCATGATTTCAGAAAGGACTTGATTGAAGTATTAAGTCCAACACCAAGAGATATTCTTTAATTAATCTCCTCAGTACATTTCAGTTACAGTTTGTTCTTTATAGGTACAGTACTTTCACTGTAACCTGAGCCAAATCTCACTTAATTTTGGCTTTGGTTTCTATATGACAGGTGACAAAAATAAATAAATCTCTTCCAACCAGGGCATTATTGATATTTTGCTAAATATTAATGGTCTAGTAAGATACAATTTGCCAGACCTGTCACGATACAGGTATAAAATGCAAACATTTCTAGCAAGCTGTCAGCATTTAACAGGCATTGAAGTCAATATGTCAATAAGTTAATATGAACAAATGTGATGCGGTGCATTAATTAAATTTAAATGTAAGTACATTTTTACAAAGGATGTTTCAAGAATAGTACTCTATTTTCACTTATTATGGAGCATTCCCTCACCCCTACTTAAACATAAGAAACACATTCCACATTCATTAGGTTTTCTAAGCCCAAGGGCCTGATATTTATGAATGTTGTATTTCATGTTTATCTCAGTAGTATACAAGTATGTGTACTGCTCCAGGCTGATGAGATTCTCCGAAGCCTGTAAGCCCCTGCCAAAGTTACTTTCTATCACATCTGCAGAGAAGCTCTGTGACAGAAATAATAATCTGATGTGGGTCGATTATATCCACACTACCAACATAACTCTCCTGAATGGATCAATTAGAGGAAGTGCTGCCAGCAAAGCATCCTACAAATGTGGAATGGTTACCTCTTAATGACTTTTTTTCTGTAAAAATCTGAAGGCTGTGGTAATTTGAAATGCATATATTAAAGAAAACAGAAACAAACCAACAAAAGAATTCCTTGCAATTGCTCAGAGATCAGGTACTTCTCCAGAAGCTATTATAAAAGGCAGTCCACTCTCTCCTTGAAAGCTTTCCAACCTACCTCAGGTTGAGGGCATGATTCTGGCTGTGTGTTGGTTCCAATTTCCCACACCCATGACCTTGAACATAAACAGTAACTATTGAATTTCTGTCAGGCATTTATAAATGCCAGGTATCTTTTAACCTGTAAAGCACAATAGAGCAACCATAGCCTGGGCTTGGACTTCATATGCAAAAAAAAGTTCATGCCAGATCTTCTCCTTAGATTGGTCCATTCCTTCTGCTTGCATGTTAAGTCCACAGCCTAATCCCTGCATCCTAGAGACCCCTTCCTCCACTGTTCAGAGCAAAATGAGAGGTATGCAGGAGATGCATTTGGTCTTGCAACCCTTTTGTAGGCAGATGATCAACAGCTACCACAATGGTTTGCGAGAGGTGCTAAACCCTCTTACATTGACAAATTCATTGATCAACCTGGGGAACCACTTAAGTTTGCTTTAGAGCATTTATTTTCTTTAGATTGATGAGACTGATGAGTATTGTGCAGGGAAAAAAGTTGCACCCATTTAATTGCAGTGTTGAGCCATTTTTCTAAGAAGGCTCAATGGCCTGGTACCCTGGTAGGGTGGAAATCATTTACAGACAAATCACTTAAAAGTAAACCCTTTCCTCATGGCTTCCTTCTGTTCCCACTATTGACAATGAAGCACCATTATTAACTGTAAGAATGGAAGCAGGTCATCAGCTCTTATCCAAATCCTACTGAAGTCAATAACTGAAGATTTCCATGAACATCAGTACGGACAAAACTCTTACTATTGCAGCCACAAAAAATACTGTTGGGGGTTAAATTTAATTTCTTTAAAATGTCTTGCTGTATAGCTAGTATTGTCTACTCCAGTCCCCAAAAGTGCTGAAGAAATACTATCTGTTTATACCTTGGATCCTTCTGGAATATTCGAGGTAAGTAACTGAAACAGAGAAATGGAAAGCTCATAATATGATGCTAAGTTTGCCCTGCTCCAGTTATCAGCACATTAATAACACTGGTGCCTGTGCGGTCCTCACTTCAGGCCTCACAGAAGACACTGAGGTAACTGCACAAGCATGACAGAGTTGAACTGCTCTTTGGCAAAGCCATGCTGAAATTTAGGTCTAGTAGAACAAGGAGAGTTCCTGTTCTCCACAAACACTCCACATTGGCAACAGGTTGATGACAGCACATTGCCTGAGTGTCTCTTTATGCCTGCTTGTTAGAGATTCATAGATTTTAAGGTCAGCAGGGACCACCCGATACTCCAGCAGAACAGAAGCCTTCCCATTTCATCTGGTTACTCTTGCGCTGAGAACAATAATTATTTTCTGGCTAAAGCCTGCCTTCCAGAAATGCATCCAGTCTTGATTTGAAGGTTATAGGAGACAACAAAGCCAGCAGTTCCTCTGTTAACTTGTTAAATTTCTCACTTTCTTCACTACACAAATCCAAGTCTGCCTATCAGCTGGCCATGAAAGTAGCCTTTGTTAAAAGATAGAGGTGTTGGTGCTGTTGCAGAAAGATGAAGCCCAGAAATGTCTACAAATGTAGGGAATTCTACATTACACAAGTGCTTAAGTGAAAGTGAAATATGTGAAGGAAGGCAAAACCCTTAAGACTGTGCCCTTTAGATGCTCTGATCCCATCCCAGCCTCCAAGATGACATTTTGCCTACAAATTTCCTGATTTTACAAGGTTTGAATCTGCTCGCTTTCCCAATTCTGGAATTGCATAAAGCAAAGAAGCTTCAATTAATGGCACCCTTAAAAGAAATATTTAGGGATCTTTTGGATACAGCGCATAACAAGTGGGAACTTTACACCTCTGCCAACCGATCAGCAAATACCTGCTAGCCTTGTAACAGAGAACATTGACTAAAATACTATTGTCTGTTTCTCAATGAGGACTTCTGGCCTTCTAACCATGGTGACAGTAAGGCTCTTCCCCTCATTCAATGTGTTGGTCACCAGAATTTTTCTACTGCCTTCTACTATGGCACCTTTTCTTCTCTTTCAGTTTTAGGCAACAGTTTCCCTTATCTGTGCTTTCTGAAATCATCAGTCTCCTGGTTACCTTGTTCTCCTTTTTTTCTTTCTGTTTGCTAAGGACAAACTATTTAGATCTCAGGTAAAATCTCCCCTGAAACCTCTACCCCATATGGATCTTGTTAGATAAGATAGTGGCATTACCCACATCAACAGTCAACAACCTATATAGAATCAACAACAAATGCGGTTAAGGCACACACTTCACTACTAGATTTGACAATTTTTTGCCATCAATCAGAGATTATTGAGCAAGCTGGGTTGCAAACTGACAAGTGCACTGCAATAATTATGGTGTTGCCTGTTGCTGTCATATCAGATATCCCATCACTAAACTAACCTTTGGTCTCCTACCCCATTGCACTTCATTGCTCTTGGTCCTTGTTCCACTGTACTCTCTCTGCTGCTCATGGCCTTGGATCTCTGTATCTGATGAGAAACATGTACAAACTGCAGTTTTTCAAAGATTAATACATTACATTGGCGTTGGCAGATTTTTCAGAGGAAGGGCAAAAGCTCAGATCTGAAATACAGAATTCTAGCTACAGACTTCAGTCCTTGCTCAAAACATAGGAGGCTACAGCTTCTCAACAGCATGAGTGCAAAGAAGTCTAACAGAAAACATGACATTTTAATCCCTAGATTCATTCTCTGAATATTTTTAGTTGAAATAAGAAAAGAAAAACAAACAGAAAAGGACAGCAACCCGAGGTTTCATCTTGCTTGGAGAACTCACTTGGAACAGTTAAAGTTTGACAAACTTACCAGCGAATTAAAGTAGAAGTTAGAATGGGAAATGTCACAAAACCAAACTGTATGAGGCACTACCTGCCTTGATTTGCCCCCGGTCCTCATGCCCTATGGCAAGTGCTTGGCTTTGGCAGAGCACAGGCTGGATCTCCTGGCTGAACTGAGCCTGTGTCCAAGAACTGAGGAATCTGACTCTTTCATGTGTTCCTTTTCCACCGTCAGTGTTGTCAGAGCATATTTCAAACTAAGGCAGAAGCAGAAAAATGCTCTTGGCACCTACTCCTTGCAATGAACCTCAAAGATCTGCAGAGCTAAATCAAAACAAACATGGAGCTTCAGAAGATGTTGGCAAGAAGAACTAAGAGCCAATCCAACACGTACAAGAGGGAGGAAGTATAAAGGGACTTATTCAATTGCAACTTGTCATATTTGTAAGAATTCAGGCAAAATGTTTTGTAATACTAACACTGCACTATTCTCCTTTACGACCCTTTCTGGGGCTCTCCTTTACAAAGAAACGTCACATTTCCCATTTTCCATAAGGTAATTTTTTAAGTGCTTTTGCCTTCTTCAGTGGAATAGGCAGCAGCCTGGGCAAAGTCTAACGCTTGAGTTGGAGCATGTGAAAAAGCAAGAAACTGTGCAGATTCCAAAAGTTCTGATAAATAATACAGAAAGCCACTGAGATGGGAGCATGAAGGTGATATAGCCAGAAGAAAGAGGTAAGATTGACCAATATATCACTATTAAAAGTACTAGCCCTGTGGATGGCTCCAGTGCTTCAACTGATCAATGTGGCTGTGACAAGAAAAGTCCTATTTTCACAATCAGACCAGGGAGGTATCATTTAATATATATATATATATCTTTGCTCTCCAATAAGTTGTCAGTGGAGTAGGTGATAAAACTGTTTCATCTCATTTCTGAAGTTAATTATTCAAGGTCTTTTGTACCCAGCTGTGAGTTAGGCATAATATAAACCTATCAGGCTTTACCTGAAAGGGATACATCCTGGTAACAGAGACTTTCAAAGAAAATTGGGTTGCTTTTCCAGGATACAGAAAACGAACAAAACCATTTTCCTGTGTCCATAAAGCAGCAATGACTAGAAAAAAACAACCAAGATTTCTAGCATTAAAATGCTGTCAAGAAACAATCTTTAAGCCTGGCTAGTCACAGTCTGCCTTTATCCAAATTGTTTGGTTTGAGTAGTGCGAAGAGTGCAAAAATTTCTTGAAGCTTATAGAATCATTGAATCATTCAGGTTGGAAAAGACATCTAGGATCCTCTAGTCCAAGCTTAAAACCTGAAGCGCTCCTAGTTCTGTTCAGAAATCAGCCTTAAGCTTGATAGCAAAATGAAAAATCTATGAATGAGAAACAAGTCTAGATGTATATCTACATCTGTGTGCAAAAGGAGCAGGGAGGGATGAGAGAAGCAAAGTACAGGAGCAGTAAGGAAGAGAAGGAAAACAATGGAAATAAATAATCATGCAGAGCCAGATTCTCAGCTCAGGTAAATCATTGCTGCTCCATTAAGGTCAATACACGTAGACAATTTTTGTGTTTAATGTAAAGCCCTTTGGCTTCATCTGTGGTAGACCAATTGCATTTAAGCCTATACCAATTATTTTCAAAACTGACTGTAGGCAGAAGATAAGATACTAAAAAAAATGTCCCCAGTATACTCATTTTTAAAATAACATCATTTCATCCAGGCTGAAGCAGACATATGTATTTTTGACAAAGGGGGTTAATATCAGCAGCAGCTGAAATTTGAAAGAGCAGTCATCGCTGTCCCTGACACAAGGCAGTGGAGAAAGGCACCCACTGCAGGCAGCTTAATGCTTTTCTTTCCCTCTGTTAAAGTGGTTCCTGTGACTGCAAGGAATATGTGAAGTTCTCCTGAAGCATCCGCTGCCAACAAGCTAAGGGTGGAGGCTGCCTTGCGCTTTCAAGGCAGTGAATACTTATTACTCTGCATTTGTACAGAATCTTACATTCTGGAATGTTGACTGAACCATGACAAGGTGTAAGCGTTTCCAGAAGACACATAGTAAATGTGTGAATATATTTTATTGTTACCTGTCCACAAACTAAAACATCTCTAGAATAACTGAGATGTGGTGGGATAGCTCACATGACAAGTGTGCAGTAGCAGATGGATACAGACTCTTCAGGAGGTACACATATGGAACATGAAGAGGGGATTACCCTCTAAGTGAAGCAGTGGCTCATAAATGCAGCCCTTGTATGGGACTTGATGGGAGATGAGAGCTTGGTGGTCAGGATCAGAGGAGAAGACTGTGAGCATGATACTGGGGCGGAAACATGTTGTCAAACAGCAGACAGGGTGAGGACAGGGATTAAAACTTTTTAAAGTAGCTCTTAGAAGCCTCCATGTCACAGATCCTGGATTTTATAAACTCAACACATACAAGTCCATGGGACCAGATGGGCTGCATCTAAGCGTGCCAAAAGACTCGGTCAATTTAAAAACAAAGTCCACTTCCTATATATTGCTGAAAGGTCACAGAAATCATAGGAGGTCACCAATGATTGGAGAAAGGCAAATGTTGAACCCATCTTCAAAGATGATCAAAAGAACAAGCCAGTCAGATTCCCCCCAGTCCCTGGGAAAATTAGGGAGCCATTTCCATGGAAGGGAAGAAAGTGATTGGAAACAGTTACATGGATCACACTAACCAAGACTGATCTGCCTTCTACTATAAAACGAATGAATTTGTGGAGCAACAGATGTCATTTGCCTCAATTTTAGCAAGGCTTTCAACATCATCTCTCACTCTATTCTTGTATCCAAGTTAGGATGCTACAGTCTACTAGATGAGTAAACAACGAGTTGGATAAAAAGCTGGTTGGATGACTGGCTTCAGAGCATCACAGTTAATGAGTCATAATGCACCCAGAGACCAGTAGCCAATGAGAATATCTTCTGGGAGATGTCTCGTCCTTACATCTTACATCAGTGTCCTGGCAGAGGTGATGGAGTACTAGCTCAAAAATATGTAGATGATACCAACTTAGAATAACCAGATGATACATTTGAGGGCAAGGTTACTATCCAGAGGAACATTTTTTTCCATGAGTGCAGTCAAGCAGCGGGATAGATTGCCTACTAAGGTTGTGCAGTCTCCATCCTTGGAGGTTTTTAAGACCTAACTGAATAAAGCCCTGAATGACCTGGTCTGAATTCAGAGTTGACCTGCTTTAAGTAGGAGATTGGGCTCTTCCAATCTGAATTATGCTGAGATTTTAAAGTATTTTGTTTAAAGAGAAAAATATGTTTGCAGGTGTCTGTAATGATCTTATTTTTATCCGCTTTCTAAAAGGAACAAACTTAGCAGATTATTTAGCAGAAAGGAAAATATTTATTTGCTATCAATCCTTTTTTCTTTTTTCTTTTTCTTTTCCTTTTTCTTTTCTTTTCCTTTTTATTTTTACCTCTTCTCTTCTCTCTTCCCTTCCCTTCCCTTCCCTTCCCTTCCCTTCTCTTCTCTTCTCTTCTCTTCTCTTCTCTTCTCTTCTCTTCTCTTCTCTTCTCTTCTTCTCTTTTCTTTCTCCTTTTTTTTCTCATGACTCACCCAGAGGGTTGCACTGTGCTCATGCAGCAGGATGATGCTGGGGTGGGAGGGGCTGATGGTGGTGGCATCAGGGACAGTCCAACTCTTCTTCCAGAGCAAAGGATGGGATTTGAGGACTGAACCCAACCTCTCCATGTTGTCTCAGTCTTGATCCTTGCAGAGGGCCTGTTTGGCAGTGATGCTTCTCATGAGGCTGCGAATGCCAGGGTGGTAGCAGGACTCAGAAGGGGTTGGCTTTGACCAGACACCTTCAGGTGGGTGGGAGATGCTTAATCCCTTCTGCTTATGCTACACAGGGTGCAGCTGTGCCCAGCCTGGAGAAGATCCCCGAGCCCATCAAGGAGGCCACGGCACTGTTTTATGGTG
This sequence comes from Coracias cyanogaster, assembly GCA_033124195.1. Lineage (NCBI taxonomy): Eukaryota > Metazoa > Chordata > Aves > Coraciiformes > Coraciidae > Coracias > Coracias cyanogaster. Next base: position 87,752 of record JAVSBS010007009.1, on the reverse strand, counting down.
AGAGGCAGGGGCCATGCAATGAGTTGCTGGTAGGGGACATCTTGGTGCCACGGGCAGAGTGGTCACCTCTCCAGGGATGATGGCGGGAGGATGCTCCTAAGCAGGTGCAGACATCACCTGCTCAGCAGGTCCTTCACTGGGGCTGGTGATGGGGTTTCCATGCTTGGCATGGTTTGCTGGCCCTCTGGCTGCTCCCGCCGCCATGCCAGGCCTGGCTGTGTGCTGAGGCGGTGAACCCGGGCTGAACCAAGCACCCTGGGCTTCAACTCCTGTTCTTCCAGCACCAAACCCCCTCCAGAGCCAGCGACCTAAATATTTCCTGTACATTGGCTCCTGTGCTGGGATCTGCAGGAGAAAATGAACCAAACACATCACGATGCCTGGCTCCGATGGGAGAAAACCCGCTTCCTTTCCTTTTTTTTCTTTTTTTTTTGTTGTTGTTGTTTTTTTGTTTGAAAGGTTTAGAAAACAAACGATAAACAATATCTCAGCAACAGTCCCACCAAGCCAAACAACCTGCAGCCACCCATCCTGCGCTATGAATAGCTGCTCTGTGCAGCCCGTTGAGTCACGGCCTGGGATGTGCTTCTCCTTGGCTGTGGACATTTCCTGCTGCCGGGAAAGCAGAGTGGGGAGGGATGGCAACAGCCCCCAGCCGCCGGCAGAGCCCCTGCACTTGTAGGGAGCTGACATCAACCGGACGGTGGAACCATACAGGCACAAAGAAGTTATGCCTTGGTTCTGTGTACGGGTAATATATAGACAAATCAATGAAGTTTTTCCATGAAGCGCTAATCATTCTAACTCTCACTATGAATAATTAAGACCATTAATCATATTTCAGGCAAATATTTCCATACAGTCTATTAATACATCCCAATCAGATCAGAAAGACTCAAGACCAGTAATAACGGAGATTCTAAGTTCTGCTAAAAGCAGCCTTTTAAGACATACTGTGGTTCCAGATGTTTTGCACAGCTATTTATTTAGCTTGTAAACAAGCCACCAAAAACATTCCACATAATCATGGGAGAACCGCAATTACATTGTTGTGGGGATTTACAAAGAGCTCAGCATACTTTTGTGATTTAGAGAAGAGAAATCTCTCATTCTTTCTGAAAGCTGATTTCCAGATTTATGTCTGTGCTGTGAAGTACCCTGGGAATCATTAAAATGGTGACAAAGAAAAGTGATTTTCTTTATTAAAAGAGGAATGACAGAGGGGAGGGTGAAATAAGAGAAGCTTCCCTGCTCTCCCCCCACAACAGATTACTTCCCTCCTAGTTAGGGATTTTATATGGAGTCAAATGATCATCAGGTAGCATTGATACTCTTTTGTTTCAATTCTTATGCATATTCATTAACAGCAAATTGCCCGAATAGCAGCACTTCAGTTTATCCTATGAGAAGCACCATCCTCCGTCTTACCAAACCCTGCTCAAGGAAGGGTACCACCAGCGTGCCCACACCACAGCCTATTGTCCACGCGGTTGCTAGTGCCAAAACTTGGAGAAGTAGCACAAAATTCTCTACACGCCATGGGAGTCTCTTGCTCCCTTGCTGCCAGGTGGCCATACTCAGCTGCTGAGACGCGGTGTGCTATCACTCCGTGTGTTTCAAGCACTCAACAGCCATCAGGTAGCCTCAATTTTTAACTGATACTGATTTGAGCTGGCCAGTGAAAGTGGAAATCTCTGTATCCTATTAGTGGTTCCACAAGCAGGGGAGACACCATGATCATCTTATCTCATTTTGTGATTTGTAACACAAACTAATCACTCCAAGCCAAACTGGGTTCAGCCTTCATCTCCAGATGCTGCCTTTTGTCCTGCAAGGGGTCACTCCAGTTCAACGTTCTATTTTAAATCTATTTAAAATCTATTGAAAATGTGTTTTACTTTTACAGCACAGAAAATATAATCATATATTCCTCTACAGAAAAAAGACCAAAGAACCAAACCACCATTTTCAGCACTTCATAGATTTGCTGCTTTCATTCAAATCCAGCATCACGGCTGCGACTCCAACCACTGGCTCCAGGAAATTCTCTTGTTTATGCTCCAAGTCTCACACTTCATGCAGCTGCAGGGACATAGCTCACCTTCGTGCTGTGCCTGACACTGCCTGTCTGCCACTGGCAGCAATGGGGGAACATCGCGTCCTCAAACCCTGCCCTGGGGTTTGGATCTACAGGCATCCACCTATAAAACTAAATGCTGCTTACAAGGACACAAAGGTCCCTTTTTGAATTGAATTTTTTGGAACTGTTTTAGTGAAAGGCCCAGGTTTTATAACTTCTGCGTAGGTGGTTCTAGCTGAAGATCAAGATTTTAATCTTGACAATGGTGCAGAGCCCCATGGCACTATCAGTCCCTGAGCTGCAGGTGACCTCCTCCCATGGGTGGAGATCACTTGCACCGGTGCCCTTGAGTGCAGGCTCCTGCACCCCCTGCTCCCGAGCAAGCACTTGCTGCTCAGGTAAGTCTTGAGCCTGCCTGCAGTAAATTAATGAAGAAGTGACATCCTCACCATAATTCCTAGGGAGAGAGTGATGAGAGGCCTTAAACGTGATTGCTTTCCATCTGTATATGTGCTTAAAGACTGTAAAATAAATTAATGGGGAAATCTAAAACATAATGATAAGGATTCCCCACTGAACAGGTGTTTTTTCCATCCATGAAATTACAAGTTGCCAGGAAAAGACATTGGCCCAGCTCAGTTTTATTTCAGTCTCAGCTCCTTCCATTAAAATAATAACAGGCTTTATGTTCCTGAAGCTGTAATTAAACAAGTGCTTTGGAAGGAAGACCTACAGCTTGTTGTACTGGAAATAAAAGGGAAGCTACAGCAAACTGCTCAGATTGGCCATTCCCATTTCTCCCCCCCGCCTCCTGGTGCGACTTTCTAGACCACGCTCTCACTTCATGCTGCTGGATTTATTGCTTTATGTGTCCCCCCCAGCTTCTTTAATAGAGAATATGTAATCGTTGAAGTACATTTAAAATCTAGTCAGAAAACACAAACTAGAAATAAAGTAGATCCTCCACGAGTCGCACAGGCAGCCTTTGCCTCCATCCCACGCAGGCATTTGCCACCAGGATCTGTCAGGGACAACCCAAACAACTTGTGCATGGCACTGAGCATCCTTCTAGTCACTCACAGTGTAAATGATGAGTTCTGCTCTCAAACATGTAACATAATGTATGGTGTGAAAAAAGAGAAAACCCACGAGTGCTGTCACTGCATATTTATGATATAAAATAAGCATTAGCATATGGGAGAGCTCTAAAGGGAAAACAGAGCACAGCTTCCTCCAAATTTAGAACAATTGAATCAGTTTTAGAATCTAGGACTTTCAAGAGATATATGCATTTTTTACTAAGTCAGAAGTCAGTTAACCTGTCTATAACCCCTTTAAATAAAAGACCCATCTTCAGCATACACAATAGGAGAAAAGTAATGTAAGCTAAAGATGCAGTTTAACTTATGATTGTTAGTTCTAAAATATAATTTGGAAAAGAACATAAGATGGGTTTTCTGACTCCCCTGCCCATCCACTTTTCTGAGCAGTGAAATAAAATATAACACTTCAAGAGAACACAGGAAACAGAGTGGTTATAATTACTAATAAGCAGCTACAGAGAGTTCTTTACTTGCATGTGGAGTGCAGAATTTCACATTACAAAATAAGACACAGTTAGGACTGGTACTCTCTACTAATACGTGCAGCTGACCTGCAAACATCTAGCTCAACAAAGACACTAAATATTAAGCTTTACATGATTTAGCAATACAATTGCAATACAAAACAGTTCAACGCTGTAGGAACAAAAATGGCTCCAGCAGACAGTTCCTGAAATATTCAGACAGTTCCTGAGATATTGGGAGCCCGTGGCTGTGGAAAGAAGTCACTCTCTAGGCACGCACCAGCGCAGATCCCCAGGCAGGACTCAAGTCCACCTCCATTTTAGTTCAAAGTGAATGTCCTGCTGCCTTTTTTGCCAATACCCCAGGAATAAACCTCTGCAACCAACAGCACGGACCGTTGCAGCACCCACAAAGCCAAGGAGGATGGAAAGCAGCACACCCTTTGCAGCCTCCAGCTAAGGGGCATCTGTAACATGCCGGATTAACACTCATGTCGTGGACAGGGGTTGGAGCTCGGAGAAACCAAACAAGGTTACACTGCATCCCTCTTTAGGTGTTTAAACTGGCATTTGCAGACAGACTCAGATGACTGTGACGGGATGGAAATCCCAGGCAAGTAATCACTTTTGTGATGACAACAGTCAATAACATTTTCCTCATTGGACTATTAAGAATCTTATTATTAATGCAAACTAGGTATGTTCCCTTGTTCTGACCACCTTCTTTCTTCTGAGAGGTCACATACATTGTCACCAGTGCAAGCAGAACTTTTTTCTGTATATTAGAACACCTCTAACATTCCCAGCATGTTGGAATAGTTCATTGCCTTACTCAACACTACACCTTATTCCCTTTTTATGTTACAGATTGGCAAATATTCTAATTTCTTACAACATAAGCGACTTGAACTACCTGTCTTCCCAAAAACTTTACCATTTGTCCAAGTGCACTTTTCATTAAGCTGCCATTATGCACAAGGTCTGCCTCTTCAGCAATTAAAAGAAGCTCACTTTACATAATACTGCCCAGTAGCTAGTTAAGCAAATTACTGCTACTTCCTTGTACAATCTGATTTAAATTTTACTTATACTCAAGACTATTCCTAACAACGTTAACAAAACTCGGAAAAAAAAAAAGTAGAGAAGAACTCTCTTCTATGGCACTTTCTATATTTCAAAATGTCTACAGTTTAAAACTCCAAATAAAACATGAATTAGAACTCCAGTGACTCACAGTAACAGGTAGAAAAACCGTCACAGACAGAAAACCCATCACCAACCCAGCGCTGGTCAAGCCCATTTCCCCCACCACTACGTGCAGGTTTTCTCCACCAAGGGCAGTCACTGGGCAAATGCCAGAGAGAGTGTCCCCAGACACTGTGCTCCCCAAGGTACAGTCCTATGAGGCACATACAGATGCCTCCAAGGTCCCTCTTGACACTAATACAGCAGAGAAGGGCCTGATGGCAATAAACTGGTGTAAAGATTTCCAGTACACAGAGGTCCTGGCTACGAGGAGCCCTCAGTGGATGATAACTGGTGGCAGTATGAACACAGTTTTCCAGCCATTTGGTCCACAGAGGCTAATTTATTTCTAGATGCTGCCAAATAGACATTTAAGTCCTTTTTAGTCCAAAATATACAATACTTGGCCAGAGCAGGAAAGCCATGAAAGACAACAGTGGCACAGACTTCAGTGAAACACTGATGAAATGAGCCCTAGCTGCTTGCAACATCTGTCTGCTGTTTCAGCCATAGAGTGCCCAGAAAATTACTGTAAGCTTGAAAAAAAAAGATCTTCTGGAGCTTCCTTAAAGACACACCACATGAGGAATTCTTCCTCCTCTTACTGTATCTTAATTGTTGCCCAAATTGTCTCCTAACAGATATCTACATGCAAATGTGATGTTTTGGTTTTATCTTTCAGCTTTGAGATTAGGCTTCAAATTAAAATGGAAGGGTTGTGTTTCAGACTTCAAGAAGTGAGGTATAAATAACGTCGAGTTAATTAGCAGTGTGCTGATAGGTGCCGGCACCACAAAGACAACACTTCTGCATTTTGTGCCTTAGCATAAGAGCTCATCTAGTGCAACAGAGCACTACGCTTTCTACGGGCCTTCAAAGTAAAGTACTGATATGGAGTGTATGTATGAGAGCAACAACCGAGAAGATGTAAATGAAGGTCCCGTGTGTTGATAAATGCTCAATATCATGGAAGAAAATGTAACCTCAGGAGACCACCTGCGAATTCATCAAATGTCCGTGCAAGCTTTGCCCACAGCATGCAGCATGGAAATGCAGGGCCGCCTCTTGCCAGATGGGAGGAGAGGAGAAGATCTACTCAGACTCTGTAATTTAATGTTGTCTTTTTCAATAAAAGTTAAAGATACTTGGAAGCTCAGGGTACATAAATGCTGGAATTTATAGCTGTCTCAGAGACAGCTGTGTGATATACAGTTCAACAGGAAGGCCACCACAATTAGCCTGGCTTCCAGGATTATTTTATTGGAGGAAAGGGGTGATAGGCACTGTTTAGAAAGTGGGAAGTAACAGAGAACAAAGTCTGTCTTTGGAATAATTTAATGAGCATAAGTAAGAGTAAGGTACACACACAGGCAACGTGTTTGTGGAGGGAAGGTCTTTTGGAGAGCGTGACTCCAGCATCCAGAAAGCGAGGGACTGCAATATACCACCTGTCCTTCTAAAAAACCACTTTGCTGCTGCAGGATTACTACCCTTCTCTTGTGCTGTCCATGATATTGTAAAAACCCGCACTGCCTAACTCTCCTGGGAGGGTCATACACAACACAGAACAGACACACACTGCTTTTCTGGTGCCTGCAGAGGAAATACAACATGCTGCAGGGTATTTAGGAGCCTTCATATCATGATAAGAGCACAATATACAAACAAAAGCAGGTAGATCACATAAAATAATTGTTAGAAAGCTGCCCTTGTAAAGGGCTCCCAACAAGAATCAAAAAGAATTTTGCAAATACTGTCAGCGTTTGTACTTGTGTAGGTGGTAAACAGGCACAGATGGTAAGTACCCTGTCTGAAGCCACGCCGAAGATTTTACAATATTTGCAACTGGGGAAGCACAGACATGAACACGTAGATAAAGACTGTGTACACAGGACTGGGTGTTTGCCTAGGCTGCATGTCCAACTTTATTGATTTCATAATTCCATTAAATTGATATTCTATATGCATCTAACAAAATACTTTTAAGTGCATTGTAATCCAGTGCTCCCTGCATCAGGTTGAGCACTGCACTACAGATCCCACACCGCTAATAAGGGGAGGAAGAAGCGATCAGAGCCAGGAAGGGGTGTGGTCACAGGCCAGTTTTCTGGGGAAGTATTTCAGCATGCAAAGCAGGTACTTTCTGTGTCACTTAAGACTAAGCCACTTCCGTGTCCATGCTAAGATAATGATTCTGTTTTCATGAAGAGCTGATCCCTCCCAGACTGAGGCTGAGAGAGCTTTGAGCAATGTGGCACACGTACACAGCATATTGTGAGTCTCCACACGCTGAATTAAGCTGAATTTGGTTTTGCTTCCCCATACTTTTTTTTTTTTTTAAAGTAAGACTAGAGGTGCTTGAAGAACACAAGCAGCTCATCCCATTTACCTGTTCCCAAGCTGCACTCAGCGTGAAGTCTGCCACTTCTGCTCCAGACCTAAAGAAGGGCTTGTCTGCTTTCTCCAGCTACAGCAGTTTGTCCAATAAAAGATTGTCTAGGCACCTCACCTCTTCCATAACCTTTCCTGAGAAAGCTTTTTACTGAGATCTCAATGGTAGGTAAAGTGAGAAAAGGATAAAGGTACAGCTGCTGACTTTTAGAGGAAATCACTGCACCATCATTTTCAGCAAAAAAAAAAAAAGGTCAGGATTAAGCTAGCAGGGCTTCAAATGGAAGAGGTGATGTGGTTAAACATTATCATCAAGGGACGATGACAGGTATGATGGTCTGTGCTCTGAGTGGAGAAGTATCATATTCCCGACCTCATCCTCAGACCGTCCCTGTCGCACTGAACATCTTCCTTATGGGGAAGGGGCCAATGTAAGGGAATTTCAGGTTTCTAATTTTAACTCTATCTTTCATAATAATGGGCCACATGTACAAACAACCCAATTTGTCCACAAAACAGATTAATCTTACCATCACTCCTTTAAATCTAATTGGTGTGATAATATTTGTAACACGCTTTGTCTTATAAAGGCACGTAAGAAATCAGGATGCTTGAG
>JAVSBS010007009.1:50886-71117 GCA_033124195.1 Coracias cyanogaster | reverse complement strand
AAGAAAAGAAAAGAAAAGAAAAGAAAAGAAAAGAAAAGAAAAGAAAAGAAAAGAAAAGAAAAGAAAAGAAAAAAGAAGAGAAAAGAAAAGAGAAAAGGAAAAGAAAAGGAAAGGAGGAAAGATTCAGTAAGGTGTGACTCACATTCACTTAGACATAATTCAACCTTTGTCTTCATGCCCAGTCAAGTGAATCTGCATTATGATTTATCTCACCCTAAAACAGATGTCTAAGCAATCGCATACATCATCTCTAAATTGCTCCTTTCTGTTAATTGACTGAAAAAGGAGATAAATTAAGATAAAATGGTTCCTATCTCTGGAAGGAAGAATACAAGTACTCAGACTGATCCCAGTCTATCTATCTAATTTAAGCAAGTTTCAAGGCTTCCTTCATATTCAGACATGATATATCTGTGAGTGGAATCGATTCTCCTTAGAAGATACCCACTGGGAGCCTAAACAGTCACTATATATGGACACCTGCTTGATACCTGACAAAGATGACACGCAACCCTCCATTCACTTCCCTGTACTTCTCTATCACTGTGTAAGTGTGGAAGTCTAAAATACTGGTGGAGATATAGGTATGGGGATCTGTTAATGTTATCTACAACAGATTGCCAGCAGCTAGCTGCCATGATCTGCATGAGATCGTGATGCACGGGTTTCCCTGCTCAGAGTTCAACCTTTCCAGCACACATTTATATTCAAGTCTGGTCCTTGTTATGTGTCCCAAGGGTGTATCAGCATCAGTGTTCAGCAGGAATAAGTTTTCTAACGTATTAGAAGTGTTTGATCTAGTGTTAGGACAATGTTTCACATGCCTGTCACTATGTCCCTTCAAGTCCTTTAATCAGAATGTTTCTTTTTTTTCCTGTTATCTACCAAGAATAAGCAAGTTTACTTTTATCTTTTTAGCCCAGGGTTTATTTGGTGGAAATCAAAATAGCCTGAAACACAAGCTGTATGTGAGACTTATAATCTATTTCGGGTGTGTCTTCACTATCTCTGCTCACGTGAGGAGGTGAGGGCTCAAGTTCACCATGTCATGTGCTGTCAGCCAGCGCCATCCACATGATATCTGAAATAGCTTTTTTTATGCTTAAATATAGTTGCAAGGTACTGTCATACCCCATCTTCCAAGCTCATTTTCCTTTGCCTACAAGCAACTTCTTACTCTCAGATGAAAAGCTGGAGGACTACTTCAGAAGAAGCTCTGATGTTTTTCTGCCTTAAAATAACTAGATTCATAAATAAAGTAGAACAGTACCCTCAGAATCAGATAGTGCTGCTCACTATGTGATAGCAGAAAACAGATGAAGGCCTCTGTTGCCTTTGTGACTCTGTTGCATAGCTGGAGTGTTTATGTGCAAATAAGGCTAAGGAGGCACCAAGTTCTCCTGTCAGCGATTTTTCTTCCGTAAGTTTAAGTGATTCATCTGACCTGTTCTGGGCGACTTCTTTATGACAAGATGAAGTGTGTCTGGATCAATAGTGTGATTCTTCTCAAGCTAAAGACGACATCTAAGATAAGTCACATGAGCCACTCCCTAAACACACCTATTTCTTTCCCTTGATTTAAATGGGTGACTACTAAAGTTAGATTAAATCAATCTTGCCAAAGAGGTAAACCCCAATACAGAGAAAGTAAAGTAGAGTTTGGGAGTTACACAGCAGTTCAGGCACTGAATGGGGAAGAAAAAGCAGGTTCTTCAGTCAATTGTGATGTTTCCATCCTGTTGAACCTATTCTCCTCAGAGCTCACGAGCAAAACAAGGTATTTAGAGCTTGATATTTGGGTTGAAAAGCCAATGGCAGAATAGACACTGAAACTGCCTTTATGCATCGTAAAGAAGCAATAAAGGGCGCAAACTTGTATTTCTCATTTCAGCTGTGCAATTCACTGTAAAACACAAAAGCTCCCAATAGTGTACATGGCATCCAGAGTTCATAAGAGCACTTGTTGTAAAACCTGATGGAACAGTGTCATCTTCTCTAACAATCTAGGGCAACAACAACAAAAAAGCCTCATAAAATTGTCTAGGAGAAGCAATCAAATCCTAATGAAATTACAAGAAATATAAGACTGCCAACAGCAGCATGTTATCCCTGTCCTACCCACTCAACAAGAGTTGAGAGCCATTGTGATGGTTGTACTTCCCAAGGCTTTGTTTCTAAACAAAGACCTTGGCAATCGGGATATGTGCTTTACTGATGACCTATGACTGATTAAATATTGGTCATCTGACAGCCCAGGGAAATACAGCAAGAATTCCAATGCGTGTTTTTCTTGTCTTTCACAGATCTCTGCATTCCTTTGTACTTCATTGAATAACCAAGCCTACAACAGGGGCTGTCAGTGCTGAAAGCTGACCAGTAGGATAAATAATTAAGAATGCACAAGTCACTAGACAAACACATTCAGAAATTATAACATGTCATTAAGTATCTTCAAGGGTTTCTGTTCACTTGAGTTCTTGCCAATAGTGTGACATCATTGGGAAACTATATCAAAAAACAGCATTAGTGCAACTCAGTGATGGGACTTCTCCTTGCCTAATTATATTAAGAAGGAGAGGTAAATACTTGTGATGCATCACTTTTGTTGTTGTTCTTGGTTCTTGGATTTTCTTCTTTGTTTTTAAGCAAAAAATAATAATTTTCAGGTGAAGAATAATGTCTTCCCTCAGTTAGCATCTCTTACCTGTATATCTTCCTCTTGCTATGGGTTTTGCCAGGATGGCATAGCCATGTTTTTAGTCCTTGATAATTTTTCATCTTGTCCAAGAATATGCACACTGCAAGAATAAAAATACCAGAGGTTCAGCAGGCATCAGACTACTTTCACCTCAGCTGTATCTGGAGCTAGTTTTGTAGCAGTGTTTAATAGCACGAAGTAAGAGCCACTGTCTTTGATGATTCACTCCCTGCATTCATGATTTAAAAACATGGTTTTTTCTCTTGTGAAAACTACTCCAGCCCTCTCCCATAATCCTACTCCTGCTAGACATACTTGAAATCTTATCACAGACATCAATGCATACAGAATAGAGAATAGACATTCCTAAGTGAAATCAAAATATCACCTTATCTTAGCACAGAATAAGGTAAATTTGATGGTATTTACTTCCTCACTCTAAAGCTTCTTCCTAATACTACTGACTCCAGAAAAAAATAAAAAGACAAAGTAGAATACATATTTGGGTTATGTGACATATGCTGAAGATTTCCTGGAGCTGTACCTAAGAAGTGTGAAATAACAGCAAGAAACAACCTGTTAGGTTGTCTATGCAAAGCCTGCTCTGTCAGGTCTGTTTTTCAGAGCTGTGTGGTGCCATATGGTATAAACACAACCCCAGAGGCTGTGGTTGGCTTGCAGGTAGAGGGGATTTTCCTTCTGTGTCACTGTTAAGATGTCCTCCTCTCCCGCCTTACAGCCACCCTGGGTGTACAGGATGTCTGAATGAGACTGGCAAATAGCCCAGTGGAGGTGAATTAAGGAGCAGTGTTATTACTCCCAGCAAAGACCAAGGACTGGCAGCTGATGATCTGAAATGCATGGAAGGGGAGATTATGCTCCAAAATTCAAGAAAAGCTCACATTCCTCAAGTTATTCTCCACTCGACAGATGAAGATTGGCTGTAAATGGATAATCTCAGGAGGCTGGGCTTGAACATCGTATGCCTGCAGGTTTTCTGACGGGATCCTCTAAACTGGTGATTTAAATGACCTTAGTGAAACAGAAAAATTATTTTTAATTTATCAGGGATTTCAGTTACCTGCAATAGTTCATTGGAGCTGATGGTGAGATGAAAAGCAACCCTTGCCTTAATACTGAGTGGTTCACTGGATCTAATTCAAACTTGCACAGTGGAAGCCCTACAGTTTAACAGTGACTGAAATGCATTTAGCTTCAATAGCCTCATAAGAGCAACAAAAAAACCAGAACAGTAGAGCTGAACTCCAATAGACAGAGTCAGCTTCAGTAAAAATGAGGAAGCTTGTTAAAAATTTAAAACAGGCAGCTGTGGGAATTAAAACCTTTTAGGCAGTATGGTGGCTACTGAAGGATGAGAAACTGGAAGCACAGCACCAGTGAATAGTATCCATTAAGAAAGTCTTGAAAAAGAATAAAAGGAAACCAGTGTGATGACACAGCAAAGAGAAAAGGTTATTGGAATTAAGAAGGCATCATTCAACAAACTTGAAACTGTGCCCAAACCAAATAATGCTAATAAAAATGATAGTGAAGTATCATAAATTCCTTTTTGTAAACACAAAATAAATCAGACAGATGAAAAAACAGTTTGAGAAGCAATTAACTAAAAGATTAAAACAAACAGTAATTTCTTCTTCCAATATACCAGGAGCAAAAGGCCTGCCCAGAGGGTCTGTAGGGCCAGCTAATGATCCCATTAGACAAGGAGCCATCAGGGAAGTCAAGGTCATTGCCAGGCAGCTAATAAATTCTTCACACTTATGTTTGCTGTAGAAGAAACTGGGAAGAGACTTGTATACCCTTTGGTAGCCTCTAGGTATATTTGAGACTGAAATAATCACAGAAGAGGGGATAGTACCAATGCATAAAGTGAACACTAGCAACTGGCTGGGGCATCCACTATGCTAAGTGAGCCCAGCGATGAAATAGCTGAATTACCAACGGCAACATTTAAACTTTCACTTAAAGCTTCCATGGGAACAGTAAAGACTGGAAAATAAAAGGATCACAGAGGGACCTGGATCACTAACAGCCTGAGAACTTGATAGATGCACTAGGCAAGTCAGTAGAAACTATAACAAGAAAAACAAACAGCAGTCTTTGATTCAGTGTGATTTGTTTCGGATTTGGCTCCCCTTCTATTCAAGCTTTGGTTGGGTAGTCAGTCCAGACACTGCTGCTGTTGTAGTCATTGCACCAGTGCTGGTGGCTACTGTTCCTATGGCAGCAAAGGGCTGGAAAACACAACTGAACTGGGTGAACTTCTCAAACCCAGTGGTCCTGATAAAGACATGACACAGATATTTCATAGCCAGTCCCTGCAGGGGTTTGCACAAACTGAGCACAGGGGCTTGGCGAGCAGCAATGGGGTACACTGCTGGGATTGTTGGACTTTTTATCTCAATTGGTGCAGCCACCCTTATGTTCTTGCACTCTTGTGGCATCTTGCACTGTTCGTTTGCAAAGGTCCAAGCCTACATTTTGCTGTTTCTTTAATTCATGAGAGCAAAACTGTTGTTTCTTCAAACTAATACTGGATATAAGCATTTCTGCCGGTAACATATCAAAGAAAGGCAGCACTTAGTGCTAGCCTAATTCTGCTCCTTTTAAAACCAGACAAGCTTCACTGAAGCTTTTCAGTTCTCATCTGGGTAGTAGAGAGTTTATTTGTGATAAGAGCTTCATCGGCGCTACAGGCTAGCTCTGCTTGAAATGACCTCTCCACTCACCCCTGGTACACAGCACAGCTCTGAAGCAGTTTACTGTTTGGGCATGTTTGATATCAGGCTTGGTCAGATTGTTTCTGGAGATACTGGTTCATCAGATCACAAGGCATGGGGTCACGATCTGAAAGCACAAACACAAAGGTCTTTTGATTGGCTGTTGAGAAGACCAAACACCTCCTCGTGGTTGTCCTCCTCAGAGCTGTCTCCTCCAGCCTGCTGGTTGTTTCTCACCCCAGCAGCGCAGATCTTTCGCGGCACAAAAAGTCAAGCTACAGCAAGGAAGGCAGTGATACAAGTCACGAAGCAGCCAAGTAAGTAATAAAGACTGCTGTTGTGCAGGGTTACAAACCTGCCCACAAAGCAGCAAACACTGCTGCCTGGGAGAAAAATGAATCCTTACGGTCCTATTTGTTCCCCTCTCTTAGAAGCCAATGTACTGGCTGGTGGAAATGTATTACTCAATGCTGAGAAACAGAAATCTCTAGAGCACTGGTCTCTGCAATTTTACTTTTCCCTTTAAAATTCATTCTTGCCTCACATCACCAGTTTGAACAAAAATATGTAACACAAAGAGCCAAAGCCAGAATCCCTTCCTTGTTTTGAATTTCCACATACAGGCACAGAGAAGTTTGGAGCTTCTGATAGTAACCCCACATCCCTTGATTTAATAAATAGATGTGACCAAAACCAGTAGGTGCAGGCTTGCATAACAGATACACCAAAACAAACAACTACTCAGAGATTTACTAGTTATTTCACACAGAAAGGGCTCTTTTAATTCTCTCTCTGAGTCTCTCAGCCACATGGGTTTTGCAGCCTGGTAGTGAAATGAATGATAAAGGAACAGAGGCAGAAACTGCCATTGCCAGTGAATTTTGCATGAAGCACAGGAATGTATCATAACGATGGGCAGCAGCACCAATTGCTGAGACTGATGGGCAGACAGATCACCCTGATTTGAATGTAGCAGGAGGACATAGCTTGTTCATTTGTAATTCAGGGCTAATACATCCCATCCTCCTCTGGAGCACAGGGTCTGCACAGAACATCAGCCTTCTCTCATCATTGGGATGCGAGGTGCATCTGCCTTGGAGAAACATCCTTGGAAAAAGCACTTTTCATGTCACTTCTGCAGTTTCCTCCAGAATGAAAATCACTTCCTTGGTTTTGCTATGAAAGAAAAATGGGCTTTTTTGTATGGATCAGCAAGTAGAAGTTTTGATCTTTTTTTTTCCTGGGTACTGATAGAATTGTTTTTATCGGCTTATTAAACCTAGCTCTTCCTGGCCAACCTTCACCTAGGCAGAGACCTAACAAACATGTGAACTAGTGTATATTAAGGTATAACAAGAGGAAACCAAATTCTGACCCTCCTTTTGCCATAATAAATCTCAATCAACTCGACTGATTTCAGTAGTGTATCTGCCCTGGCCACGCAGCTATCCTCTCCTCTTGCAAGAAATAGTAATGCAAGAGATGGTAGGGGAGATCTGCAATTGATAGATCCTTCTGCTTCCTAAAATTGGTGATCTATTGGCTGGCAGCATCCTACAGGATATTTCTGTCTTTCATTAATTGGTTCTGCTAAGCAAATTTATTCCAATTCTATTCTAAACCACTGTGACTTGCCTGATTTGTGCAGCACACAGACTGTTCATTTCAAATAAGGATTTGCCATTAGGACCACATAGCTGCACCATAAATTCAAAGACTCCAAGCTTTCATATATAGATGTATAGTAGGAATAATTCACAGTCTTAGCAGTTGGGGCAACTGGAGTTTTACTGGTGAGGCATGTATAGTTTGGGAAACGGATCTGGACTTTAAACGACAACCAGCCTTCAAGTACAATCAGGCAACATGATGATGTGACAAGGACATCTGGATGTGGTGGCTGGATTCTCTTTCTCTCTCTGCAGATGGACACAGGCATCTTAATAGTTCTTTCTTCGTAATGGCGTAATGAAGAAAATAATATTCTCTTTTTACAGCAGGATCAGATCTAGAGCTGAAAAGCTTACAGCATTATTTTTTAAAGCTGTGTAGTAATTTATGACAAAATCAGGCAATAAATGTGATCTCTTCCTTCCTGGCATTTCCCTCCTCACACATGCTAGCCCTTTGTACAGCCACCTGCTTTGAATCCAGACTCCTTAACAATTAGTCGATATTTAACCCTGAATCCACTCAATTATTCACTTAAACAACAGCTACACATTAGTGTCAATAAAAGGCCGCAGAAAAGATGGAGAGAGAAAGAAAGAAAGAAAGCTGTTTGAAATCCTCACAAAAAATGAAGAGGCAAAAAAATGTAAGGGAGAAAAAGTGGTTTGCCTAGCAAAATCATCTTTGCAGATCAAAAGAAGTCACAGACATGTATGTACACTACATTTTCAATTATGTAACTGCATTGTCTGCAAATTATGCACTGGGCCCAGCTACAGAAATCCTACAGACCGGCTGAAGGCTAATGGATTTGCATAGGGGCAGCTTGACCCTAAGAACTCCTACGACTAGTGATGATGAATAGGAAGGGTACTCCAGCTAGACTTCCAGATTTGAGTCTGAATTTGGACTTGATATTTGGGAGACATGAATAAATGAATCTTTTACTTGCAAGACAAATAAATTCACTGAGGTCTGTGAAACATCAACTTATACACTTGTATTTTGCAATCCACTTTCTCCAGCCCTCCAGAGTGCCAATAATATTAATATGGTCCACAACACAGCAAGCAGTGCTTGTGGGAGCCTCTTGAGGTTAGACCCCTGCCCAGTAAAGCATCATCATACCAAAGAAAAATTGCACAAACATGATTCTACATGCACATCTTACTAGCTAATCATCGTTAAAATGTCCTGAGCAGTGGCATTGACAGTGCAAACCGCCTTGGGACACATGCTCCAGAATAAGCATCACGGCTTGTAGATATTGCAGGGCATTTTACCTGCAGACTGTTGCTGTTTTCCCCAAACCAGGGGCCAAGTAACTGAATTCATGAAGCTTGCCTCCTTCTTCTGTGGATGTAAAAGTGCTGCTTGCCTTTCTGGAGGGTATTTCCATCTCCACCATCCAGATGATGACAAGATTTATCTCTAGCAGCACCAGTGCAGTTTGTGTCCACGAGAGAGAGCAGCTAGATTCCTACATCTGCCTCCAAATTGTCCCTTCCAACATCTGCAGCTCCTAACTGGATCTGACATTAGTGCCTAGCAGAAATACAGCTCTCCTTTCAGCACTCTATATTAGAACATCAACAGATGACACCTGATGGTTCACCACTCTGTACAGTAGCAGTGGATCAGAGTTCAACTCCATAGCTTTTTTGGTGCCACAATTATCACTTTATATAACCCCCTAAGTTTTTAGAAAAAATGGAAATTAGTGATACAACATTTAATTTCACACTTCATAGTAGGGTGGATGAACTTATGCCCACCAACCTGTTTCCATTTTTAAGCATTACTATGTTAGGTATGTAGTAAAAAGGAATTTGACAAGTGTGAGCAATTGTTTAGCTTCAGAGACCCCTATTAAGGCTATCTCAAGGAAATGAGAAAATAGTCTAGAATTATAATATATTTTTTCCTCACAACAAAAGTATATTTACACTGTTTAACTAAAGGAGATATTATTTTCATGGCACAGCAAGACAGATTCTTTCAATTATTTTGACTATTTTACCACAGACAGAAAGACTGAATGCTCATTTGAAGTCAGTAGAAAATATCTTTGTTTTCTCTCTGGTTTTGTTTTGTGGTTTGGTTGGTTGTTGTTTTTTTTTTTTTAATTTTAAAGGTTTTTCTTGTACCTCGTAAACATTTTTTTTCCTGAAAATGTTTCTACAGTGTCTCTCCTGGGGCCTAGGACTAGAAACCAGATTTACCACTGAGAGCTTCATCTTAAAACACAACAGAAATATACTGCTCCACTCACCATTCACTTGAAGAATTAATTATTTTTTGTGGGATCACACCTCCAGCAATAGTTCTGGAAACCAAAATCCAAACATTACCTGAGAGAGCAAGACTTGCTATTACTCTAATATGTAACCTCTGTAGCTCTGATCTTTGCCTCAACAAAGAGGCAGATTCTCTAGCAGATGTCTAAACCCACAAAATATAGATGCCATTCTGAGGATGTCTGCGAATACACTCGAACTATCATGAATTATGGCCAATTTCTTCTAATACTTAAAAAAGCTAACATATTGCATTTCTCTGACTGCATTGCTATTGCTCTGCTTTCTGCTTCTGCTGCCCAAACCACTAGCCTCTCATGTTTATCAGCCACAGACAACTGTGCCAGAGCCACTCTCCCAGTATCTCAGTCACTGCTGTGTAACATCAGCATTTCCACAACATCACATATGCCAGCTAGAGCTTACAAGTGTCTCTTGAAAGCCCAGGTCCCCACTAAGATTTTGTCTCAGATCCAGAAAGGTAGTTCAGTTAATAATTACAGCAAAATTAGTGAGTGTTAGATGTCTAATTCCTACCTGGACAATTGCATGCCTGTGAGGACCTGGGTCTTCACCCACACACCAATATCATTGGAGTAAAGAATATGTCCCTTGATTTTTTTTTTTTTAATGAGACCAATATTTAGGTTGTTTTGTGATGGGAGTTAAACATTATTTGTCCCTTTACAAATCACTAGTCCAAATAAATCTGGTAAGAAGCTGATCTCTTCTAAAGGCTGTAAGTTCCCAGGGGTAGAATAATTAAATTTTCGAAAATACTTATAATAATTATGTTTTGTTCAGAGATTAGTTGAGCCATCCTCATGGGATCAATTACGACTCATCCTAAAGCCAGAAGCGAAAAACTTTTTTTGTAAATCTTATTGGAATGAGTACCAGCTGCTCCACATGGTAAAGTAGCTCTTTCCCCATATTTTAACATGCTAGTGAAGTTATTAAAATGTTGCTCTTGGTCATTCTTCAGCATTTGCACAAAATGCTTGAAGGTCAGTGTGGCTGGCAATTAGAGAATGGAATATGCGAAGGAGCTCTCAAGGAGCGACGATCCAGGTGCAGGAGTCTGTTTAATAAGAACATGTGGTTTGTGTAAGACAAATTAATACTGCTTTTCATTTTCTGTTGAAAAGAAGTGGCAGGTTAGAAGGTTAAAATAGAGCAGCAGAGAATAATTAAAGGACCCAAATCTGATTATTTCATAATTTCTTGCCTTCAGTAACTTCTGTCTAAGCAGCTTCTCATGTCCTGCTCCTGTTCATGCAAAAAAAAAGAAAGCAGAAATTACTATTATCTTCAGCATGATCAGGTTGGTTGGTTGTTCTGATTCTCAAACTATGTTTTTATGGACAGCATAACCCCCTCTTGATTTCCAAAAACTTCCTTAAAATCACAGTACCTAATACTTTAGCACCTGAAATCTAATTCCCTGTGATGCTCTATGGATGAGAAAACTACCAACTGTTTGAGTACTGAGCACAAACACCATTTGGTGTTATTTAGAGGTGATAGAAATTACCAATATCTTATCCTAGTCTGTGACTCAGAAGCAGTGAGTTAAAATGCTCACAAGCCAATGGAATTGTCTATCCATGACCAGAGAAAGCAGATTCAGTTCTCCGGAATTATCTCTCCCCATCGCAAAAATTTCCTTTGATTTTTATTCATTGTGACAGATCTCCTTTCTGTATCAGTTAAACATCTATTGCAAAGAAAGATATTTTGGTGGGAAATTTCTTTTATGACACTTTGCACAAGAAAATGATTTATCTATCAGTTTGTATTGTGAATATCATCAGCCAATCAGTAACAAAAGGTAAATCAATTGTATGAACCAAACAGGTCGTCAATAAAGAATGGAGCAATTAATTTTCCTCAAGACACTTTACAGGATATCATTTGCCTAACAAGAAGAAAACACAATTACATCAATAGCTTCTTAGGGTTAGAAAAGTCTGCTGTAAGAAATAATTGGAAGTAATTATCAACACCAGATTTCTTAGTTTACAAAGATTAAAACATTGCGGAGTGTGATGTCTCCTGTGAAAAGCTATTTCTTCAATAACTGAAGAGTACTCTAAGCAGGAAGAAGGAAAAATCATTTCCATTACCTAAAATTCAAGCCAGACAGCCTAAGAGACATTGTTTAGAATACATATAATGTATTAATCCTACCAACAGGAGAGAAGCATCATTTAGCCTTTACTGAAATAAAGTCTGTTATCAAAGTCATTTCTATCCCTATAGAACACAGGCCACCATGTTAGAAATAATGTTACTTGTCTGCAGATGGCCCTGCCCAGCCTGGGAAAACTTTATGTCAGAGGGTTTCCTCTTGGGTAAAGACTTCTGCTCACAGTATCAGCAGCAGAATCAAGGTCTGTGTGGAGATGGACGCTGTTATCACACCACATGTCTGCGGTAGGCTTGTCTCTGAGGGACACCAATGACTCCCAGACTCCTCAATGTTACATAGCTGCAGCAGATGACTGACAGAGCATCTGTATGAATTTATTCAGTCTAATTTTTCATGCAAAGCTACAAGACAAACTGACAGTCCCTTCCCCCAGAGCACTACCTGGTTATTTTGCTCGCTATGGATCACACAAGCACATAAGCATTTGGGCAGTTCACAAAACTATCTGCACTGGGTTTGCACATGACTGCATACAGGCAGATCCCACAAGGTACAAAAACATAACATAAGCTACTGAAGAAGGGTGAATCAAGCTAAAAAGTCATTGTGATGAGCCCAGGAATTCCTTCACCTATTTGGAACAAAGCTGGAATACAGAATCTCTCCCCTCTTCACTCTTTTCTTTACCAGCACCATGCCTTTAGAAATCTTTTGAGGCTCCTTCTATCCAAACAAAGCTAAAGGACTGCTGGAAAGACCTAAAAAAGGGAAAAGTTCAATAAAAGTAGCTGCGCAACTCAAAGGATGGAAAGCTTGAGAGTGTGTTTGATAACCACATAAATACAGAACTAATGAGCAGGCTGCCAGCCGTCCATCAGAATTCTAATGAAGGTCTGCACAAGACGTGGCATTTATATGGAGGAGGATGAGTACACTGGGAAAATGTTCAAATATAGTTTAAAGATACATGATATAAACTGAATACTTGGTGTTGCTAAAGACCAGAGCTAGTTTGTGTGCTAGGAGTATGGGTAAAGCAATTAAGTGATAAAAATAGGCACAACAGATGCTTGATGAGAACCATTTGGATGATTTTTCCATTGCTACGTAACGTATAATCAATTGGTCAAATATACACAAAGAGGAACTGTATCGTTAATACTTTGAGCTTAGGGTTTTGGGGACTTGGACCTATCCATGTATCCTCTCGGCAGCAGTAAAACTGTATACCAGGAGCCTCTGAATAATGGAATAGGCTACATCTAGAGCTGCATGACCAGGTAAAGCTATATAAGCTGGTCTGAAGTAGTGGTACCATAGTCACTGGTCAGTACATGGCCAGTATTCTCTGGAAAAAGCAGTCAAACTCTGGGGGTTTCCAAGTCTCTAAGCAAGTGTGAACATCATAGCTATATCCCAAACTGAGGGTAGGGTCCTGGGACAAGGTGCGAGCTTGCAACCTGTACCTGTCCTGCCCCTTTGAGGGGAAGAAAAGCCTTCATGAGGAGCTGCAGGCAAAATCCAGCGTTGGAAACATGGAGGCAGGACCTCAGGGCACACAGCGGGAGCACCCAGTGCTCAGCTCAGGTATTGTCACTGATTGCCTAGTGCTAAATGCTGCTCAGTGCAGAATTCCTTCAGAAACTAAACACTAGAAAAATAAAAGTCCATCCTGAAATTAGTGAAAAACACCTAAGAAACGCAAGCTGAAAAGTTTCCTCAGAACCAATTCTGTCTTAGAATACTTACATACCACCTTGGCTTATGTAAAGAACCTCTTCATTGAGGCCTTGCTCCTGATTTTGCTTATGCTGGTATTACTCTCTGTCAGTTTGGTGGAATTGCTTCTAATCTGGGAAAGGTACATGAGAAAAGCAGTTTGGGTGCAGAACAACAGGTGTCTCTAGGTCTGACATTGTGGCTGTGCAGGTAGCCATAGTGGAACAAAAAGGAGAAACAAGCTAGATAATAAAAAATAGCAGGGGGCTCTCTTGTGCGCTGGAGTGTTCCCACCAAGCTAAAAAGGACTGATGTGTCTCCTGGTGTATGTCAGTGACTTAGTTAAGAAAAGGCTGCACAAACAAACAGGCAAACAGAAAACCTGTCAGGAGACTGTCAGGGCAAGAATGCTTACAGCTGACAGTGACAAATCCAAAGAAAGCACACAAAAAAAAAGAAGAAAAAAAATTAAAACAACACAATAAGATAAGAAATTAGCCAGGCACCAAAGAGCATCCCCCTAGAGTGAAATTTGGTGTTAACAACCACTACTTAGAGTCATCATGTGGCCTTAATGAACAATTTGTCTTTGCCAAAGCCTGCTGTCCCTACTGCATGCCACCATGTTTGATGTTCTTTTAATGGTCCCTGTGTTTCCTTTGTAACAATCCAATTAACAATCAGGCTTCAATAGCTCAAATCCTCATCTACTGTTAATATTGTTTCTGTACTGTCAGGAGTTTCACAGTTTGTTAAACTGCATTTTGCACAACTGAGATTTTCAAACTCAAAGACCTGCTCAGTCTGATAAGCTTCTGGAGGGGAATGAACTGGTAAGGACAAGAAAAATATACCTACAGAAGAAGCAGTGCCACTGATCTGGTGCAGTAATTCATCCTTTTGGACCCAATTCTTATCTACAAGAGCATGTTATGCGCACAAACCATATGATACAGGGGCTGCGAGAGCCTAGGGGCTGATGATCAGCACCCAGAGATACCCTGGAAGGGAGAGACATTTTGTGTTGATTTATTTGCCAGTATGACGACAGAGGAGCACATAGTGCTGGATCATTGCAGCTGAGTATCACTTCTTCCATCCTACAAGTCAATATGCTGCAAACAACCAAAATCAGGAGAAAATTGCTGCCCCAGACACACAGCTGACCCAAGGGTGCACAGCTTTGAATGGCCCATAAAGAGGATTGGTGTCGTTTTGTGAGCCCAGTGTTTCAACTGAATTAATGTGCACTGAGCTGGGCAGAGGGATTATTTTTTTCCCCACCATGCAGGAGCGATACACTGCTCTGGTGTCCTGCTCCTCTCCAGCTAGGGGACAATTACAGGATGGACCTGGAGAGGGGATATGATGTCCTGAGGTTACTGTTTCTCTATTGCCTCAGTTATCCTGCTTATGTTAACATCATAACAGTGGTAAAGAGTGGTCTGTAATGTTACATGGGTAGTTTTGATCTTTCTGAAGTGCACCACTCCATGCCACTCAGCTTAACACAAACCTCCTCAAATAGTGCATGAAAGTGCCCAGAAGTACAAAGAGAATTTCAGTACTGTATACAGGCCAACACAGACGTTGTAGGAAAAATATTGAGTTATTTGAGGGGCAAGATAGAAAGTCTCGCTCTTTATATCCTGTCTGATGAAATTACATCATATGAGAAAAACAAACGAAATAAACTCAACCAACCAAAACACCACAAACTCCAGCAGCTCATGAACCTTTTACATAGTTGCAACTACTGATGAGGTTCACTGAAACAAAGGACAAAATTATAACCTGATGATGATGTGGACTAACAACACCCTTTGGGGGGTAATTAGAGGTCTAAAATAAATAGGAAATGAACAATTTTAGAGCGCCCTTTGTACCACCTCATTATCTCCTTTTAATCTAATCCAATTCAGGACAGCAGACTCTCAACTGTACCTTTCAATCCTTTTGTATACGTTGAACATTGTTGTTTTCTTAGAAATTACACATGCACATAATATATTATACAGATATACAATGGCTAATTTAACTCTATTTTTAATAGCTTTCCTATACCCTTGGTGGTGTAAAAATATGTTGGGATCTTTGTGATGTCTAATTATAGATGCTGAAAGAACAAATCAGTCCAACATCAGTTTTCTTCTCATCCTCCTTCTTGATTCATGTTCCTTGGTTTTCTCCATATATTGGTAATAAATTCCTATTCTGTGTGGCAGTGGATAGCTAACAACCTGGAAAGCAGCTAGCTACATTTCTATTTATAGAGAATAAATACCTGCCTTTCTTTACAGCAGGTTATTTTTATTTTCATATAAACAAAGACAGAAAAAGTATTTTGAAAATCTTTGACATTCAGGAACATTGAGACTATGTTAAACTCATAAAAAATCTGCATATGAACAGAAACAGGAAATGGAAATTATCTCCCAACTGTCCCTTTTGGCAGCTGTCATCTATATTTAAGTGTAATATAAAAAAAAAAAATCATGATAGGCTGATATTTTACATATATAATTAAAGCAGAAATGTCTAAACCCTCAGTAATCCTGTGCAAATTATGTGTGGGGCTAATGACCAGTGAATCTGAACAATGAAGCGAGACAAGTGTAACAAGGCTGCCCAGTACCACCAAGACCTTCCTTTAGCTACCTAATAGATGTGAGCCCTATGGAAAACATCTGGGTTTCTGGAAAGTGTGTAAAGTTTTCCTATGATAGCAATGAGTAAGATGATTTTTGCTAAGACTAGCACAGTTTGGTCTTAATGGCAGAAATAATTTTCCAGAAAAGACAGACGAAGAAAGGAGGATGTAGAAAGGGACTGATTAACAGCTGCACTTAGACAAGATCAAACAATCTAATAAAATTAAATATCTCTACAAGACCAAAATAAGATCCAGAAAACCAGACCCTATTTGATTTGAGTAATAAAGATGTTCCAGTCAATAAAAGTTCATGTGGAAACGTAATCCTGATAAAAACTAATTTCACCCAGAATAGTGAAAAGGTGACCAAATTACCTTTCTTTATTTTAAGTTTCCTTTAATGTCAATAGTATTTCATAGATTCTGTGACAGATCTCAGTGTAGAGGTTGAGTTTCCATACTGTAAAATGCTGAGCATCCACATCTCACCAGAAATCAAACATCAGCCTTGCAGTGGGTTAACCTTGGCTGAGCACCAAGTGCCCACCAAGCTGCTCTACCATCCCCCATCCTTTCCTCTCCCTCCTCAGCAGAGCAAAAGGGGAAGGAAAATAAGATGAGGAAACAAAACCCTCGTGGGTAAAACAAGAGCAGTTTACTGATAACAAAGCAAGCAAAGCAAATCCGCACATGGAAGCAAAGAAAAACAAAGATTTATTCTCTACTTCCCGTCAGCAGGCAACGTCTGGCCCCTTCCTGGGAAGCAGGGCTCCAATACGTGGAGCGGTCACACCGAGGACAAAGGAACGGCCCCTCTCCTCCTCCTTTTTCCTAGCTTTATAGTTGAGCTGACGCCATTTGTTCTGGAATATCCCTTTGGTCAGTTCGGGTCAGCTGTCCTGGTTGTGTGCCCTCTCTAGATCTTGCCCACCCCATCCCACTGAGGGGGAAATGTTGGGAAGAGCCTTGCTGCTGTGCAAGCACTGCTCAGCAGTAGTCACAACATGAGTGTGTTATCAACACCCTTCTAGCGCCCAGCACAAAACACTGCACCCATGAGGGCTGCTATGGGAAAACCAGCTCAGCCAGACCCAATACAAGAGAATAAAATACATAAATTTGTATTATTTCTCTTCCAATATTACTGAGAGCCTTTACTGCTATTCCAGGGCTTGTACCTGCACCAGCATGTTAGGAAGATACTTCCCGCCCAAAAGGTTTAATAATGTAATTGAGCAGCTTCTTTTACTCTTGGTGGATGCACAGGTAGAAAGTGCTTTTCTGCACTGAGTGTAGTGTCTTTACAGGAGGTTTCACACCACCTCCCATCTTTGTATCTGTAATGTGAGCGCTTACTTGTATCTGACCTGTGTGATCAATGAAATGAAATAGGCAATTCTGAGGGTTTCAGTTGACTCAGATACCTGCTTTCAGGAGATGAGGCACGCCTTAGGAGTGCCTACTTGTCTCCACTGATATTAAGGCAGACTGAGGTCATTGGGTCAAATGTAAATTTTATCAGACGGCCTGCCCACCTCTGCTAGGTGCACCAAAATGGTAATATAAAAAAAATTACTACTGCCCTAAATCATATTTCCATCCTTTTTATCCTTATTTCCTGACTAAATCAGCTCCCTAGGAATGCCATGTTGTTACCAGAGAAAGTTTAATTAATAGATTGTTTTTTTACAGCAGAAACTTAATACTGTTCTCAAAAAAGCAATGTTCATCCACAGATCTGATGCTAACCATGTCACAATCCAAGCCATTCTAGTTGCATATGGGACAACAAAACATGCTACAGAGAATAATAGACACATCCCGTAGCTCAGGATGCCAAAACAACACATGGTTTGTGCCATGCAAATATGGCATGTGTCCAGACAATGTGTCTTCCAGTCTCCTCTCAGTACCTTCTTGTGTTGAGTTTATGCCTGGTGGGGTTTTGATAGTGGGGAAGGGGGCTACTGGCAGGGCTCCTATAAGAAGCTTCAAGAAGCTCCCCCAGCGCCAAGTCAGGCCCACCTCTGGCCAAGGTCAAGCCAAGCAGTGCCTCTGCAATAACATATTTAAGAAGGGAAAACCTGTTGTGTGAGCGCTTTTGTTTCGGAGAGAAGTGGGACAAGAGAGGCAACAGTATGGACACCAAGGTCAGTAAGAAGGGAGGTGGAGGCATGCTGGAGCAGCCATTCCCTTGAGGCCTGTAGTGAGATGGTAGGTTGAGACCCTGCAGAACATGGAGAGCAATGGTAGAGCAGAATCCCATCTGTGGCCCATGGAGGACCCCACACTGGAGCAGGGCAATGTGCTTGAAGAATGTCACGACTCTGAGGTAAGGCTGCACTGGAGCAGTTCAACACTGGGAGACTCTGGCCTGGAGAAGAGACCCACTGTAGTTGGACAAGTTCATGGAGGACTGTGTGCCATGGGAGGGGCACTGTGTTGCAGGAGGGGAGAACTGTGAGGAGCTTTCCCCCTGAGGAAGATGGAGCAGCAGAAACATCATGCAATGGACTGACTCATGGACTGAACCTCCATTCCCTGTCCCCCTGTGCCACTGCAGGGGAGAAGGCAGACAATCAGGAGCAGAGGTGAGGCCAGGAAGAGGGTATGAGTGGGGGGAAAGTGATTCTAATATCCAGTTGTTTTTATCACTGCCTGACTCTGATTCAATTGGTGCTGGTTTTGTTGTATAAATTAAATTGATTTTGTTTCCCCAAGTCAAGTCTGACTTCTGCCTGTGACCATAACTGGTGAGTGAGCCCTCCCTTTGTCTTGACCCTGAGCCTTTTCTTGTATTTTCTTCTCCCCATCCCACCAGAGGGAGGTAGAAGTGAGCGATCAGTTTCATGGTTGCTTTGTTACCAGCTGGGTGGGCTTAAACCATGACACTTCTGCACCTCTGTCTTCAGACTAAGTAATGAAGAGGGACCCACATTGATCACATGATAGGAGCAGACTGGGAAAGAGTTGCAGGGTGGAGACACATCCTCAGACGTGTCTTCTGGCAGGGCCTCTGGAAACACAAGGACCCTCAGAGAGATGATTTCTGGGTTTCTGCCTTGACCACTCACATACTCCAGCAGGAGAAAGTAGAGAAGACACAAACCACAGTGTTTTCCATTCTGCACCTGCATTCTTGCTACATAACACATGATCTGGCCTCTGTTTTGAGTTTCCAGGTTCAGCTGATCAAAATATGTTTTATAGGCCAATCATACAGTATGAAAAGCATTCTCATTTCCTGCGGTATGTACAGTAATTGATGTTGATGCCAGCTGACTGGAAGATGCGTGGGAGGACAGGGAAATTCAGAAAGCCTGGTCCCAAATCCCTGAAACTTATTTCTACCTTCTGTAGAGGGTTTTGAATTAAGTCTCTGTGAGCTTTTCAGACAGCTTAAAGTTGTCAGCACTGTATTATTACTAAGATACATTTTTTTATTTTAAAAGTGAGTGGCTGATTTATGATAGTTTTCCTTTATTTACAGAGAACATAATACTGTTCAGGTGATTTCTCTATTGACAATGACAAACTACAGAAGATTTTAGTTATGTCAGTATTCCTGTGAATTTGATGGAGAGGAGGATTTGATCCCAGCTGTATGCAACCCACAACTGTATGGCATGTAGTGCTTTCTCAGTTGGCATGTTCTGTTGCCTTTTATAAACACTTAACAAATGTATGTTAATCTCCACCACAATAAATAATTGCGGCTGGAATAGCTAGTCTACTGAGAGTGTTTGCTGATTTATATTCTATACTTGTCTATACCATAGATTTATACTGATCCATCTACTGCTGTAGCTGCACAACTGCATTTCTATTTGGATGGACTCTTTATGGCAATCAACCCCAATTTGCAGGATAATATCTACACCTGCCTTCCAACAGTGGTAATTTTCACTAGTGGAAATAGAAGTTTTGGCTGTCACAGTAAAGATTTGTAATTGTGCACTTAACACCACTGGGTGAAAGTAGGGAGAGCTGAGGCATATGCTGAACTGTAGCATTTACGGTTCTTTCTAGAGTTTAACTTAGTTGCTTATAAATGAACTGCCAAGAGAATATATGCAAATAAGCTGGAGTCGTCAAGAAGGAAATACATTGGAAAATCCTCTGCTCTGCTGGAAAATTTAACTAGAACACCAGAGGGGAGGACTGAGACTGGCTGTTAAACATAACAGTACTTATGAAACCTACAGCTCAGATATCTCCTACACTATCACAGAATCACAGAATCATTATGGTTGGAAAGGACCTCCAGGGTCATCAAGTCCAACCTTTGTCCCAGCATCTC